>CM057048.1:72807073-73025073 GCA_029948455.1 Solanum rostratum | reverse complement strand
ACAAGCAATTTGGGCACTTTTCCAAAGGGGTTAGCCCACGGATTCTGGCGCTGCATGGTGTTCCGGCACAAGTTTCGTGAAAAATCATACGAGGGGGTCCGCAAGAGGCCCGACAAGAGGGCCATGGCGCCCGGCGGGGTTGGATGAGGCCTGGTTGGATTTTGATTTTTGCTCTGCATGGGGTCCGGTACAATTTTCCCAAAAAAATATACGAGTGGGTCTGCAACTGACTCGGCAAGAGGCCTGGGTGGCCCGACGATGTTGGTGGAGGCCTGGTAGGATTTTATGGTCCAAGGAAGAGGAAACGGGCGATTTCTGCACTTTTCTGTGGGTGTTAGCCCTCGATTTTGGCGTTGCATGGGGGTCCAGCGCAATTTTCCCAAAAAATCATACGTGTGGGTCCCCAACTGACTCGGCAAGAGGCCCAGGTGGCCCGGCAGCCTTGGTGGAGGCCTGGTAGGATTTTATGAGCCAAGGAAGAGGAAATAGGCAATTTCGGCACTTTTCTGTGGGTGTTAGCCCACGGATTTTGGCGTTGCATGGGGTCTGGCGCAATTTTTCCGAAAAATCATACGAGTGGGTCCGCAACTTACCCGGCAAGAGGCCAAGGTGGCCGTGCGGGGTTGGTGGAAGCTTGGTAGGATTAATTAAGGTTTTTCTTTTTCTTAAAAAAAATACTCATATAAGTTATTTACGCCAATTAGTGTAGTGTTCAAGGAAGAAAGCCAAAGGTAAATATTTATCCTATCAAGTATTTACACCACACAATTAACTTTCAAAACGAAGAAATCAAAGTGAAAATATATGACATAACCATAGTTATTGTTAAAATATGTATATGGATGATATATATTTATTATATACTAGACATCGGTGATATGCCAGCACAAGCCCAATATTTATTATTTTTTATCTCAATAGATAAAATTTAAAGAGTTAATTAAATTTTAATATGATTTTTAAATATTTTAAATTATTAAGTATTGTGAATTATAGTAATTTTTATGTAATTTTTAAGTAATATATGTTACTCTTGTTTTAATTATGTTGCACTGCTAAAATTTCAAAAGCAAAAAGCTTTTTATATGCCTTTTAATTTTTTAATTTTTGTGATCTATTTTGCATTTACGTCATTTTTAAACCATATATATTATTCATCTATCCTTATTTATGTGAAACGATTCAAGTGTTAATTGAACATTTTATATATCTCTTAAATATTTTAAGATGTTAATCCTTGTGATATATAGTATTTTTTTAATTTCATTTTTATGTGTAGATATATTACTATTGTTAATTATCTAGATTTAAAATACTTTTCAGGCAGTTTTCTAATTAGATAGTACGTGTAACTTTTTTCTTGTCCCGTTCTATGTGACGCTGATAGTTTAATTTCAATAATCAATTGAACTTTTTATTTCTTTTAAAAATATTTTAATTTGTCAATGATCATGATTTATAGTTTTTTTTTTACTTCACGTAGCATGTTTTTCAGTACTATTTTAAATTGTCAATTATCATGAATAATAGGATTTTCCTTTTACGTTCTTTTTAAATATATAAACACTGACAACAAGACAAATAAATTTAAATGGAGGAACCATCGAGAAATTACAGATATACTCTTAAGCTGCTTATGCAGTTATGTCGACATGCTGCCTACTTGAGCAGTTTGTAGCTTCCTCTTGTCAATTAAATTTTTTAATGTGATTTATAAATATTTTAAAATAAAATAACTATGAAAAAAGACTTTAAAATATTATGTCTCCATTTGTAAATCATTAACAAGACACATATATAAATGGTTGAGAAATTATTCAATAATTTAAAGTTGTGGAGTCAAAGTCGAGACCTCCTCCTTAAAATAGGAATACTTAAAAAATGGTTCGGGATGTAGGGAGTCAAACCCAAGACCTCCTTAAATTAGGAGTACTTAAATAATGTTTGTGAATGTTGAGAGTCAAACCTTAAAATTAGAAGTACTTAAAAATTGTTTGGGGATGTCGCGAGTCGAACCCAAGGCCTCTTCCTTAAATTAGAAGCACTTAAAAAATATTTGCGGATGTTGAGAGTCGAATACAAGACCTCATCACAAAATAAAGCTTTAACTATCAAGCAAAAAGCTACTCCTTGCTTGGTTTCAAGCAAAAAGCCAAAATAAGGACAATGACACAGACAGGTAACTAGTCTTTCTTATATAAGGAAATTTATTATGTAATTTAATAGAAATACTCGATACAAGTAATTCTTTAACAAATACGTACAAGATAGGAAGATGGGAGTTGAAGAAGCTTAAGTTGGTAAGAATAGTGTTTTCACTCGTTCAATTCGTCCAACTCATTTAAGTTTGGACAAATTATTGACCACACATTTATTAGTTCAATCTATTTCAATTCAATCCACTAAAAATTGGGGTTGATATGTAATTCAATTGACTCGTGAGAAATTTTGTCAAAATATTTTTGATTTTTTTAAAAAAATGATATATTATATATAACCATAATAAAGAAAAAATAATTTTATTATGTATCAAAATATTTCAAAAAAATAAATAAAATAATTAAAACTTAGTAAAATTTGATTGACTAATCTTAACCCATTTATTATCTTTACCTATTTTAATCCATCCAAAATTGATTCAACACGCCAATTATCACTTCTAAACATTATTAGCATCTATATTTCAGAAAAAACTACTTGGATAGATACTATTTTTTTAAATAGTTATTAATTCAACGATATTTTTTATTTATTACCATTTATAGCAACATTATAATAAATTTACCCTTATATTAAAAGTGAATTATGGATGCAATATAAATGTATTACAAGTGTGTTAAAATATATTATGACTGTTTGATAAGAATTTGACACAATATATATTAAAATATGAGATAAATATATTATCTATTAATAAAACTTATATTATATATATTTTATAAACTGGATAAATCGAAGTGGATTAAATTGATAAATGTTGACTATACAGTGGTTTTCACATGTTGATTTATTTTTTCACAAATTCTTTAAAAACATTGGCATATTTTTTTTTAAAAAAAAAAAAAAAAACTAAATGGTTCTAATTGCGCAAATCTCATAAAAAAAACTCTCAATGGTTCTAATTGTGCAAATCTCCCAAGAAATTAGATACTAATTGATATACAACGATGACAAGAATTTTGAGGTGATATAATTATGCCAATAATAAACATGTAACAAAATTTTACTACAAACAACTAAAAGGATTTATTACAATAATAACAAATATATTTCCCAACATAGATATTAAAAAAGAAATCGATGACTATACATGACTAATCACTAAACAAGACAAGGAGATTATTAATTACCTTTGAAAAAAATGAACCACAAATTTTGATGTACAAAATCACCAACCATTTCTAGCCATGGACCAACAACCCTCAGCTTAATTCGATAAATTTTATGGGTGCTATATATTTCTTTGGGACCACTCAAACCTCTAGTTACAAAAATACATTAATCACATAACATGTTTTCCGTCGAGATAGTTATTTTTGACTCGAACTATATATGAAGTCAAAAAAATAGTACTAATACTTTACATCGTCGATTTAATGAAAAACATCAAATCTTTGACTTGCTATATCGCATCGTACTTGAGCAAAGCCAATGCGAGACTTTTCAAGATCATACTCCACCCATACATTTTGTTGATGATGGTGTCCAATAATGTACGCCTCAACGGCTAGTAGCTCTGAATTTCCAAAAGTAAAACAATGTATTGAATCATTCCCCCGAATTTCACCAGGTACTCGATACAACAATTGTTTTTCCGAGATCATTATTTCTGCACCACGAAACACTAAACTAACCGATGGTAATGTAGGTAACCACGTTTGATTAACAGGTACCCGATAACACAAGTCCATTGCACCTTGGAAAACAAAATCTTGATCCTCAAGAACCTTAAGAGTTGTCATTGTTTGGTTCAAAAACTCACTCCTTAGTGCAGTATAAGCTGGACCAAGTAGGAAAGTGAATTGGGTACCCGAATCAACCATGGTTTGACCCGCCCCGGTATGGTCGGGTACAAATACGGATTCGGGTATTGGGAGTAATTTATTGGACACTTTAATGCCGTCAAGTTGTACGGTATACGCAACTCTATCGAAATAAGGTAACGGAAGTGAAACTTCGACTAACGGCGTGTAATTTAACGGTAAAATCCAGGTAAAATTCGATTCACCGAGCAGTAAAACACCGGAAAAATCCAAACTCGAAATGCAGTAAGAAAATTTCTTGAAGCCTATTTGTGACACAAAAGAAAGAGATCCACGGTTCATACCCATTAACCCGGTTGTCTTCTCATCCTCATCTGAACTAGTAAAACCCGAATCCATTGACCCGAATATCATACCCGAAAAATTCGACCCGCCAATTGTAAACGTGTCCATTGCTAAATTCCCTTCAGAAGACGAAGCATCTGCGTAAGAAAGCACAGCATGACAGAAATTCTTGGAATCACACGAAGCTGGGATGGAGAAATCTTGAGTTCGGGTAGTGCAAATGGGTTCGGAGCAACTAATGGGTCGGTAAGAAACTGACCGGTTCGGGTTGAAAACGGGTTGTTTCATTCGGGTCGAATTGGAATGTAGCCATGAGAGTTCACTCCCTGTGTCGAGCACCATGGTAACGTTCTGTGGAGGCGTACCGACCGAAAGGGAAACAGTAAGAGTTACATTGTGAGTAAATGGGAGCTTATTTGGAGGTCTAGGGAAGGAATACCCAGATGGGATTTGTTGAGTTTTGAGGGGTAAAATCAACATTGGTGAAGTAATTTGGGTAGTGAAATTGGTAGTGGAAGAACAATTGAGGGGTTGTTTGAGCAAGTTGAGGAATAATACGAGGAAGAAAGGAAGTAATTTCATGGTGTTGTATGTTTTGGAGACAGAGGCGCTATGTGTGAAGAAAATCTGAAATTTCTAATGGAGTTGATGGCCTTTGAGTTGAGGTTTAATGTCTTGAAGTGAAAATTGGTCATGGCCATTAAAAGCAAGCAATGTTGGAAATTTGTTACGATGTCGTTTTTAACATCTGTTTGGATGGTTCGGCATAAATTATACTCTCTTTCGTTCATCTTTACTTCTTATTATATACTCATTTTTCTATTACATTTTTTAAAATATTATATTTTTTATATTCAAAAAGTAATTTGATAAATTGTCTCCGTCATTTACTGATGAAAGGAGTAATATGGAAATTTCCTCTTTAACTTGAATTCAGCTTGTATTTATACCTTTTAACTTTAAGTTTACGCAATTAGACAATTAAATTTTATAAAATTACACAAGTATATATGCACGTCTTACATGATATAATATATTTAATATTACATAAGTTTAAGTATTTTCTTCTATACACTTAAAGTTAAAAGGTGTAACTATCAGCTAAAACAATGTTAAAAAAATATATTTATATATTATGCCTTCATATATTGTTTCAAAAATATGTTGTAATAGAGTATTATATGATATTGCATTTTGAATAATAATTATTAGGAATTAGTGGAATAAACAAAGTATAATAAACAACAAATTTGAAATTACAGAAGTAATAGTACCATTATTAGGATGAATGGATGAGCTATACAATGTTATGCTTCTTCATAATCCACTTTACGGGATCACACTGAATACATTATTGTTATATTATTTTCATGAGTATGATATTTGAATAAATTGTTAAATCCATAAATGTTGTTTATTTGATGAGTATGATATTGTGATAAATTGAATTTTTTTTTTTTATTATTATCTAATGTCAAATATCAATAAGTTGAAAAATAAATCTACAAGAAAAATAAGATACATAGTAAATTTATTATAAGAATATAGAGTAAATAATAAGCAAAGACAAAAGAAAAAAAATAAAATAACAATATGACTATACCAAATTAATAGTTACATAAAAAAAATTCATTATTACACATAATAAAATTTAAATAATTATCAAAATAAACATTCTATTTAAACTAACGCAATACAATCCAATCGATATTAACCATCCAAACAAATTGTTGGTAATTTAAAGGGATCTTTAGATTGCCGGGTAGGATGAAAATTACTCATATATTAAAATTAACATAATTAATATCATATTGAATAGCTTTGTAAATGCTTTATTTAAAATTTAGCACATTAAATTTGTAACTGATTATCATTCTACAATTCTACGTATAAATAAATCACATGGAAAGAATTTAAATTTGAACTGATAACATAAGGATTTTCTGAACATGATTAGAATATGTTTAAGCAGGGATGATAATGGAGGGGTGCGGGGCGGGTTAGTTTCAATTTGTAAATTTTTAAATCATTTCTCTTCATCTCGTATGATGATTTCTGTTTTATTTTTAATCTGTCCCGCTTCGCTCCGCTTAAATTTTTAAGCTCTTTTATTTTTTTAATTGAATTCAATATGAAAAATAAAAATTCGTAATTTTCTTTTAAAATTTTTCGCTAATTAATATCTTAACAACTAATTAACTATTTAAAGTTGACATTTCAACAATTGTTTCTTAATCGTTAACTAAAAGTTTCTAATTAACATTTTAACAACTAACAATTTATCGTATATGTCTAGTTTAAATATTAAAAAAATAAAATTAAAGTCAATGTTTAATATAAAAAGCTTACATCTTTGGTTTTTACTAATTATAAAGATTTATTTTTCTCCGAATTTCTATTTAATTCTTTAAACCCGCAATCTCTCCGCCCCGCATCAGTTTTAAAAGTAGTTACTTCACCTCACCCTGCCATCGCCCTCGCTCTACCCCACTCCATATAACTTTAAACCTACCCACCCTGCATAGCGCTAATTAAATTCGCTCCGTACCCGCTTCACCCCGCCCACTTACTATCGCAGAGTGGTGAATCAATTTATTTTATTGTATTAAAAGATAAGATTTGACATATGTTTTGGGCGGTTGATGAACATTTAATAATCCGTGGAAATCCCAGATTTTGGTGTTGAAAATAATTATTAACTAGTGTGTGTTTTCGTAAAACACAAAACAATTTAAAAAAAAAACATAGTAAAATAGAAGGGTTATGGTACTTGAATGATAATAAAATAGAGTAAAAAATATTAATTATTGAACAGTGTGGGACAGATACAATCTTTTTTACGATTAATTAGTACACGTACTCATACGATACACGGATAATATTAAAGTATTATTTATAAGTATTTTATATTGTGATATCTTATAAAAAAATATTAAAAGATATTATGTTTTAAAAAAACTATTATCATATTGTTTTTCAATAAAATACACCTCGTCTTTCTGTACACTTCACCCATCGCTATCTCACTCCACCCTCAATCCCTCGTAGTCAAATATGTATAAATAGAGATAACAAAACATATTTTAAAAGTTATAATTTTGTTCATTTATTTATCACTTAGAAAATTGTTGTCCCTTCCTTAAGAATCGTTTGAATTACAAATAAGTTTATGTGAATTATAATGAAGGAATTATTTATGGAGTGACTAATAATGAATGAATTATTATATGGTGGTGGATAACAAAGAAATTATTATATGGTAATTAATAATAATGATTTATTGTTATATAAGATTTCTTAGTCTAAATCCTAAAATAGTCTTATCTCCTAATGTATGTATCATTATTCAGAATTCTATTCAAAAGATTCGTAATATGAAGTGTATGAGTTTCGAATTATTGAGTTTTAAATTAATATTTTATATATATAGTTTGATATAGAATAAATTATTTTAGACATATGTAGAGTTTGCACATAAGTTACCAATTTTATTGAGCTCATAACTTTCACTATTTAATTTTATTCCGTATAAAATAATATATAAATAATAACAAATTAAAATCTAATATGAATATTTTATCAAATAGGAATTAGGATCAACCAAATATGCATTATTTTAAAAAAATATTTTATTATTTTGCATAAAAAATTTATGTGAAAGTTAGTTATATAACATGATCAACCTAAGAGTGACCCTAACGATAAGGAAAGTGGTATCCTAATGATTTTATGCAATCAAAATTCATTAAATAGATAAGGAAATTAAAGAACATTTGTCTTGCTTGAATTTTCATAGAGTAATATATAATTTTTTTCTCTCTTTTATTGATTTTTATTTCATAATCATGAAAAGGTTGGTAGCAAACTGGCCTGCACCTTAAAGTTGTGTACTAAAAGCTTCCAAGTGAAATTAGGATCTGTGTTATTTGAAATATTTTTTAATTTTTTCATGTTTAATTGATTAATTTTTTTTTTTAAAAAAAATTTCTTAATAGAAATTGGAAAAACAAGCTTAACAAATGATATTCCACCTTGGTTGTGTCTTTCTAAATATCGAAAAATCAAAAAATGAATCGAACCAAACTAGTTCAGTCTTCGATTTCGGTTCTTCGATTCGATATTTGGTGTAGGGGTCTTGAAATATCGGTGCACCAAAGAATCGAACTTTTACTAAAAAAAATTAAAAAGATTTATATATATATATTAAATCATTCATGAAACAAGCCAAAATAGCAACAAATGTGTAATTCATATAGTTAGCTTGAAATATTATTTTCCAAGAGAAATTCAAACATATTTTTGTCAATTTATGTTATATAAAGGTATTCATCTTCGTGCTTGTTTTCCTCAAGTAATAGTTGGAGGCACAAATTCTTGACAATTTATAAACAAGGGTTTAAGTACCATAAGTATTCAATAGGGGCACATTATCTCTTAACATGATTTTAAGTTTTCAGGTGTCTTTTAATTTGATTTTGTCCTCATTTTATTTATCATTAGTTCGCACTGAAAAATCGTTTTAAAAACACCGAATAAGACCGAATGGAACGAGAAAAAACGAGACTAAATCAAATTAGTTCGGTTCAATATATGGTGCACACTTTTTCAAAATCGAATACCAAAGAACCAAATCGAAATATGCTAACATCAAAGCGAGGAACCGAACGTCCATCCGTAAGTCACCCTTATCCCTTACCGTACCCCACATCCCTACTCCCTCCCCCTCTGCTTCCATCGGCTCAAATCTCTCATCTATTATAATATTTATCTAAATTATATATAAATATTTTTTAAAAAATTACATACTAAATACCAAAGAATAAGTGAGAAATCCAAATATTTTTTGAGAAAAACATTATCTTTCCTACCAAACATATCCTAAATTTTGCCAATTTTTTCATGTATGACAATTGGCAATTGGCTAAGTGAAGGACAGAAAATTTATAAATACTTGGGATACGTAGAAAAAAAATTAATATAAGAAAGTTTACGTAAAAATATAGATGGCGAAATAACTAAAAATGTCAAGAATAAAATAGACATTGCTTAAAATAAGGGTATTAATCAAAGTTGAAAGGATAATGTGATTTTAAAGAAAATTTAAAGGGCGTAAATAATTTTCGATTACTAATAAAATAAACAATATGTTCAGCTAATTTTAATGATTAATTATAATTAGCATTTCAAAATTTAAATAATCCAAGTTCTTTGTGAGCAAAGGCAACATATCTATGTTATCCTTTTTCTATTTTAATTCACATAAAGAATCAATGAACATGGTAGGCTACATATCTTATATAGATATAAAAGATAAGAGGGGAAGTGTGTTTTATTTATATGATCTATACATAGACTCCTAAAGAGTGCAATAGAATTTAACAACATTATTAATGCGATTTATTTAATTGATATAGTCAGTAAGTGGATAATACTCTCTGTTCATGTTTATTTGCCATTATCTCACTTTTCTAGGTTAATTTAATTAAAAACATATAAAAAATATTATAAATTGCAATTCTTCTCATATTAATACGATGAAAAAAATACATCTTAAAATATTGGTCAAAATTCATATAGTTTAACCTTAATAAGTGAAATATTGACAAGTAAAAGTGAACGGAGAAAGTATATATTCAAAAGGTAATTTAGTAAAATTATTAAGATCATTTATTGTTTTTCAATCTCTATATCAAATTAATAGTGATTGATTATTGTTAGACATACATACAAGTTTAACCTTAAAGGAGTTTTTTTTAATGTAATGACCAGTTAAGCTATTTTGAGAATTAATCATCTTATTTTTCTAAAATATTTTTTCTTCTAAATTTAAAAAAAAAAAAACTAATTTTCAAAATAGCCTAACGAGAGTACCTCTAGGCTCTTTACCTCCCAATGGTTTAATCACAAGTTGGGCATTAATGAGACTTTATTGCTTTCACTCATTGCTTCTTTAAAGCATTTCTTGGGATTCTCAAGATATTTATGCAAAGTAGACACTTGTGTCTCAAATAAGTGGCAAGAACCCAACTACAAGTAAAAAATAAGTACACTAAACAACAGTAGTGAAGTGAGTAGGGTTGAAGAAAGCTTCAGATCTAGAATTTGTAAGTTTACTTTGGCACATGGGTTGTGTTGTAAAATCAACACATCAAAAATACCCTTCAAAGAAGGTGAAGCTAGCACATGCCATGTTACTCTAATATGGGCAACACACAATCCTCAATCAAAATAGGGGACCCTCTTCTTCCCACCAAACATCTTTTCATGAAGATTTATCGGTAAATATATTATATAAAATAAATATTATTCAGATCGAGGGATGAATATGTCATATTTTTCAGGAGATTTAAGTTTAATATGGTATAATTCATGTACATGATTCAACAATATAATTTCTTAACTTGTATTCTTCGCGATATAACAATCCAACAAATTTGTATCACTAAAATAACTCCAAAATTAGTATTTAAAGCTTCACCAAAAGAATATCGTCCTTCAACACCCTTTGGGTGGCCAGCTAGGTTCGAACACCCCCCCTTCCCCCCTCCCCCGAAAACAAGGAATTTGCCTTCTGGGTCGAGCTCGTTGCATCGGGTTTGCCTAGCGTGGAATGCATCTCCTGTGTAGTTTGCGAGCTATTGCATAGGAGCAGAGATTTACTCTATGCGCACCCAAATGATAGCGATTACAGGTTCCCCTTGTCAAAACAAAATAAATAAATTATCAATATATAGAGTAAATTTATCATTTTATTACTATATTTTTTAAAGACATTAATTCAATAATAATTTATTAAAGATATTATTAAAAAGAAATTATTGTATCTTAATTTGTCAAAAATAACAATAAAAGTAAAAATTAAATTAGAAAAATAAATCTGAACGAGGTGAGTATTCCTATTATTGTCTCGACTCATTCTTAGACTTCATTCAAGAGGGTCATAGAATAAGTGAATTCACTATTTAGTATTCCTTCTTGTGCATATTAGGTGAATTACTGAAACATTTTTATAATTTCCTAATTTCAAAAAAAAAAAATTGAGATTTTTTTTCATATATACTCTTATTTTAATAAGATTTTTAATTACTTTATATTTTCTAATGGAATAGTTTGAAAATAATTAAAAGAATAATATTAAAAATCAACTTTTAATTTTTATCGTTAAATATTCTTTTTCTAAAAAAATTCTTCATATCCTAAACTCAAATCTAAAATCTCTAGTTAAAAGTGCAAAATTTTATTATCGCACCATTATTCATATTTACGTGGAAACAAACTCATGTAACACGATGTAGGCATTTCTAGTGGAACAAACAATAAGACCAAACCATGCACGTTTATGTATTTCTATAATTATCAAACAACTTGTATACCTTGAGACTTTTAAATACCACTAAGAGAATCCAAGTTAAAAAAAATTAAAAAAATTAAAATATACCTGCATAAAGTCTTCCTAGAATTTTGATTCTACTTCTCCATTTTATTTAAATTTGACGTCCATTAAAAAAATTAATTAATAAAAAATATAGTTTACTAAATTATCTCAATTTATTAAATGTTTTTTGAAAACAAGCATTATTAAAAAGAAAAAAAATTGATACAAGGATATTATTGATAAAATATATTGTTAGTGTGAAATTTTAATATTAATAAAAAAATATCATATGTCACATTATGTATCATCTTATGTCCCTTGGTGGGTGTTCGAGTATTTGTAGTGGAACAGGTTTGCTGGCTAATGATAAAATACTCATATTAATGCCATGTCAGGCGCATCTATCAGAATCAGAATAGATCAATTACCAGATCCACCTATCATCGCTTGCTACTTATTGCTGTTGTGAAAATGCATCAAAGATAGTATCTGATCTCCATGCGATGCGGCATTCTGATGTTACGGCAGGGCAACGTGCTTCGGGCATAATCGTACATTGATAATTTATCAATCTATTTGTAACTTTTTATATTTTATTTTTTTTGAGTGGAAATTCAAATTGTTGTTATTAAAAGTAAATAATAATATGTTAAAATTACTGTGATTGAGCGGTCTAAATTGGTCAGGTCATGACCCAACCCAAATTTTAGCCCATTTGAGTCCAACCCGTTTAAGCCCAAAGTAAATTTAGGCGGGTCATAACCCAACTCAATCTCTATTTGAACCCATTTTAACATTTTCAATCCCACCCAACCCGCCAATTTTCTTAGTTGAAGTGAGGTTTTTTTTTTTTGGTAGAGATTTGAACTCAACTTTTGTCCAAAATTTGTTGAATTATACTTTGTGAGTAAGTTGTTATATCCTGATGGCGACAAGTTAAGAGGACTATTGCTGGATCGTGAAAAAAATTCTTGCAGTAAGCTTCAATCTTCTTGAAGAGAGTGACAAAATCCACGCTTCAACCAGAAGAAATTTTTATTTCACCACACATGTTAATTTTGTCTTGAAATTTGAAGGTGACATTTTATTTTGCAATAAGAGATACTAATTTTATAATAGAGAAAATAATACTTTGTAGTAATTATTTAATGATAAGGATAATATTATACGAGAATAATACTTTTATCTTTGTTGTCCTGTGCTTTGGATTTCAGAGAGATTGATGCTTCATCACTTGCAGCCAACAACTATTTGATGTGTTTACAACTGATGGGTTTACTGTAGACACTCGTGAGAGTTTTATTCCTTCTTGTGAATATTTCTCTTAAGATACCAAACTATTCTTCCCCTGTTTAACTCTATGACACATAATGAAACAGGAAAAGAAGCCAAGTTTGTTGTGTTATATTTTTATTTGCAGACGTGATGCTATTTGAGTAGTAGTGTGTGTCCTGTTGGTTATTATCTACAAAAACTTGAAGAGGATTTAGGGTCGAGCCAGGCTCCGCTTCTAGATTGAAAACACTAATACTTTCTGCTTCTCCATGCTATATGCAAGCACTTGCTTTGTCCCTGTGCCTGAGTTACAATATTTTCTTCACTATTTTATTGGGATCGAATGAAAACAGTAATAGTTCAAAGTTGTATTCTGCATATAAGGAACTTTTTCCTAGATGAAGTTAGGGCATTTCGTCCTAAAATCTGTGTTACCTCTGACAATATCATGTAACTTCACAATATTAGATACACCACAAAGATTCTGTAGTATCTTGCTTGTTGTGCAGTTAGTAATAATAACAGATGCAAAAGATGTGTTGTAATATATAGACGAGCGCCCACAAAAAGACAAGTGCACATAGATGATACTCCAGCACTCATACTTATCAAGAATTTCTACAATAAGTTAACACAACAGGTAAGTTAAGAGATATATATACACGTGAAACAACTCATTGATATCTGATGAACTTGAAGAATACCAATAATACATTACATTGCTCAGAACCACGAAATCACTAACCCTTTTAAGAACTTGACCATTCTAAAAAACTTATTTGACTCAAGTCTTCAATGAAATGGGTTTGCTAGAATCAAAATAAATGTATACTTATGAAGCTTCTTCATGCTTTACTTTTCAGGCACCTCCATTAGAGAAGCCCCATCGACTACAGGCTTCATTTGAACAGTTCACAGGCCGATTCTCTTTTATGTGTGTATGGTTATTTTCGTCTAAATTCTTTTGTGTTTTCACATGAAAATTGACGGTCAACTTAATGCAAATGTTGCCTCTCTTTTGCCCTGTTAGATTTTGCTTGATTCATCGGCCCTGAGCAATTTTAACCTTGTATTCTTCTATTTTTTTAACTGTATGTGGATGAATATTAACATTGTAATTTCATAAAAATTAACTTTCGGTTAGTCAAGATTTTAAGATAGATGTTATCTACACCAAATAATTTAACGAATTTTAAGTATTTAGTAAAATATGACAGTTGTCATATAGTGAAGTTGAATATCGTAGCATCAGAAGATTGTTCAATTTGATTAAGCAGATGAGTGTGAGTTGATCTTGTAGCTAGAAACTTTAATGTTATGAGTACTTACTCTCACACTTCTTACCCTGAGGATCTAAAACTAGGCTAGGCTTACTTTCTTGCCTACTTTAATGTTATAAATACTTATTCTCACGCTGGATAAAGTTTTAAATATACATATTTTTTTCTTTTAAATTATATTTATGTATGTTATATTGAAATTTGGCATAAGAGTATTATGTTAATTTTTTTATGTTGAATTTAAAACTTATATTATATTTATTAGTTTCATTTGTTTTTGTAGTATTCACTTGATATTTCACATTACAATTCATTTATTTTTTTAGTTATATTAGATAGATTTTTTTTATTAAATATTGTAATAATTTTACTATGACATTATATTTATAATATTTAATATTTTTCTCAAACACACATTTAATGGTGTGCGCATAAAACTAGTATTTTTAGTTTTTATAATTAATTTAATTAAAAAATACTAATTAAAAAAATATAAATTGATTTTTTTATAATATTAGTTAAGAATATATATTTACTAATTATTGTATTTTTAAAAGACAATATATATCTTAAATATTTAATTTAATATTATTTATAAATACCTATATTTATCTAACATAGATTTTTAATTTTAAATAATTAAATTTTATTTTTAAAATTTAATATAATCTTATAATTACATGCATAATTACTATTATAATAATTATACTAATTTCAATTATGAGATTATTTTCCAAATAGACTCTAACTAAAGTATGAAGATGGTTAGAAATATTGATTCAATTCATTAAAAGATTAATTTGATATATATATATATATATATAAATAATAAACCCTTCTCCAAGGATCAAGATAAATCCCTTCTTCTCCAAAGTTCCAGTATGTTCTAGTTTCTCCAAATCCCTCCAATAAATTCTTCTCCTCCAAAAATCTAACTGCGAAATCAAAAATGGCGAAAGAGGGACCTAATTGGGATGGTTTATTGAAATGGAGTCTTTCTCATGCTGATGGAACCAATCCTCCTCGCAATTTGAGGTAACCAAATTCGAATCTAGTTAATAATGATACTGAATTTCTTTTATAGCAAAAAGATTGCAACTTTGATTTGGGAGTTTGTGTTTTGAGTTAAATTCTTTTTCTGGCGTCGTCCTTACTTGAATAGTAGTTACAGTTCAACCAGTTTATAGGTTTGAGTTGTGTGTGAACTGCGAACTGAGCCTCATATTTAAGTGGAGAAGGGTAGAGGGGCGGGCTTATTATCCCCATTTTCAAAGGCTATAGTGTAAAAGAGGGGTGTTGTAGGTTGAGGGGCAGCTAAAAATAGGTGAAATATGAAGTGGAACTGATAAAAAGGATTCATATAGCAGACGAATTGGTTTTGGGTTGATTGGTGTAGTAAGTTGAATAAAGTTTCTGTTTTTATTTGTTCATTGATTGGTGTAGTGATTTTTCCTTTTTAGTATGCTTTGTCATGGTTTCTCTTAGCATCTTGTCTTGCCTTTTTCACTCCTGTTGTTTTCATTTCCCGAACTATGTTGCAATGCTTTTATTTGAACCGAGGATCTATCAGAAACAATCTCTTTGTCCAAGGTAAGGTCTGTATATGCAGTACCCTCCAGGAGTCCACTTGTGGAATTACACTAGCTATTTTCTTCTTCTTGTTGTTGATTGATCAGTGTAGTAATTGAATGGATTTCTATTTTATTTGTTCTTTTGTGTGAAAGTTTGTTTTTATATTGAAGTTGCTGATTGATTGTGTTATTGTGAGTCAGTGAGGAGGACAGGAGGTGGTTCATGGAGGCTATGCAAGCTCAAACTGTTGATGTAATAAAGAGAATGAAGGAGATTACACTTGTCATGCAAACACCAGATCAGGTCTTGGAATCGCAAGGGGTGACTTCCCAAGATATTGAAGGTACTTGGTTTATAGGTATTTGGGCTTAATAGTTTTTCTCGACAATGTGTAATCATATTTAATTTTGTTCGTTTTGTCTTATCTGCTGGCCTGTTGTTTTTACAGATATGCTGGATGAGCTACAAGAACATGTCGAATCAATTGACATGGCTAATGGTGAGTTATTGGTGTAATTTGGGTCTTCAACAATTTGTGCATATTTGCCGTATTTCCTTTTTCATAACTACTTTGGTTTGCTACACTTAAGCTGAGGGTCTTTTGGAAACGACCTCTCTACCTCCACAAGGTGGAGGTAAGGTTTGCATCTTCAACTTGTGGGTATGTTTTTGTTATGTTTTAGCAACGTATGCATACAATGATTTGATATTTACAATATTACATAATTCTTAAAAAAAAGAATTAGAATTAAGGCCTAATTGATTGATTAATTGGTTGGTTTTTAATGGAAGGTGTTATTTGATGATATATCTGATAGAATGTCCGTATTAGTTGAAGGAATAGATTGTTGCCTCCTTATATAGTATTAGACAATTCTCATCGCATATGCTAGCTTTTGTCCTTGATTTAGGCCCAAGGCTCATTTTTTAATAATTCTTAGTTTACTGAATACTAGACCTCTATGTTAAACTGTTCACACTCAAGATTTCTACTTTGGGTGTTTAGAGGAGAGCTAGAATGTCCACATTGTTAAAAGAATGAGCTCGTCTCTATGGTTTTGCTCAAACCTCGCCGATTTAGCTAACTTTTGGGGTCGAGTCGGGCGAAGGTTCATTTCTTAATAGAATATGTAGGTTGAATTGAAGTTTCCAATGTTGCACATTACATGTTTGAACTCTGCCACATTCAAAATCTTGGTATTCAAGTGGGGAAGGGCAGAGGGGCGTACTGTTATCGTCTAGTTCTGAATTGGTGCCCGTGCACCACTGTCCCTCGGGTAATTTCTTGGTAATTAAAGAAAATCTTGATCAAGGTGTAGTTTCATTGGTTATATGAGTTCATTCTTTTGCTGATTTGTCTTTTGCTAATAGTTTAATACACA
The DNA here is from genome assembly GCA_029948455.1 of Solanum rostratum. Taxonomy (NCBI): domain Eukaryota; kingdom Viridiplantae; phylum Streptophyta; class Magnoliopsida; order Solanales; family Solanaceae; genus Solanum; species Solanum rostratum. The sequence continues at coordinate 73,007,861 of CM057048.1, read as the reverse complement.
AAGGTGGTTCATATCATGTGTTCATCAAGGAGCCAAGACTGTAATATTTTCCTGTTTGATGAATTATGGCTTCACAAGCATTCTGCATTTCTGGAGAGTAGCTACTTACCAGCATGCATGATGAGCTCATTTAGCCTTTCATTCTACATTGATTATTTTCTTAGACTGATGTACTCTGTTCTCTATCAAGTTAGAAGTAATGATATTGCTCTCACCTTTTACTTTTATTAATTCAAGGATGTGCATCCACTCATCTCAAGGAAAACCATGTGACAATAAGTACTCAGTAAAATTTTGCAACTTGATGTGATCTCTATTGAAGATGTTTGTGCTCCATAATCATATATCCAAACAAACAAAATCCACGGTCCTCTTGGATATTGTGCGTGATTTCCTCATGTTTATCTCTGGTTCCTAGGTGTTGTAAAGTTTTGCAACTTCATGTGATATCTATTGAAGATGTTTGTGCTCCATAATCATATATCCAAACAAACAAAATCCACGGTCCTCTTGGATATTGTGCGTGATTTCCTCATGTTTATCTCTGGTTCCTAGGTGTTGTAAAGTTTTGCAACTTCATGTGATATCTATTGAAGATGTTTGTGCTCCATAATCACATATCCAAACAAATAAAATCCTCAGCCTTCTTGGATGTCGTGCCTGATTTCCTTATGTTTATCTCTGGTTCCTTGGTGCTGTAATTGGGTATGTTCAGATAATAAGTACTTGGAAATAAAAATAAAAATGAAGCTTATTGGATCAAGCTGCACAATTAAGTAGTGTATATACATGTCTGATTCTTTGTCCTGCTTTTTTCCCCCTTAGCTTAGTTCTGATAATTTATATAGGCAGTCAATATGTATGTCATATATAAATATACTCTCGGTGTCATTGTGCTCCACAATATGAGGTGCTTGGGACTTCTATTCAACCTAGAAGTAAAGTAAGGTATGCCAAGTAGAAAAGAAAAAAATAAATAGGTTTCTTGGAGACTTTGGAATGACTGTAGTTAGGGGTTATTCATTTAAGCTATCTCCTACACTTTAAGATGTTTTGACTCTGGTGCTTCTTTAAGAGCTAAGTAACTGGTTTGCTTCCTTCAATAGAATGGAGCACCTAAAAAAGAAGGCCTTTAAGAGTATCAAAGTATGATATAAAGGAATCCATTTAATTTCTCATTCCTCACAGCATCAATGTTTAAGTGGAATGCCTATGACTAAGGTATAGTGGTCCTTGAGAGCCACTTGAACCAGGGAGGCGCTATTCCTTAGGTTATTGCTGAGGAAATGAGAAAAAGGGAAGAGAACCAGAGAGAAGTGGAAGTGGTTTTGTAGCTATTTCTTTACTATTAACTCTAGGAGTTGCCGCTTTTTGTGTCCTTCCCCTTCCCATTTCTTGGGGATTTTGTCCTCTTTACTCACTTTTGTTGTCATTTTCTGTTGGGGATCTTCACTCTTCAATAGTTGATCATGTGGTATGCCCATTATTAGAAGTTTTAATCATTCTCTCTCCTTTTATTGTTAATTCCGCAGATCTGCACTCAATTGGTGGATTGGTTCCTCTTCTTGGTTACTTAAAGAACTCCCATGCTAACATTAGAGCCAAAGCAGCAGAAGTCGTAAGTACAATTGTTCAGAACAATCCAAGAAGTCAGCAACTGGTAATGGAAGCTAATGGCCTAGAACCTCTTCTGTCAAATTTCACCTCAGATCCTGATGTTACTGCCCGCGTTAAAGCTCTTGGTGCAATCTCATGTGGGTACTTTTCCTGTTGATGAGCATTCATTATTAAATTGAGTCTTTTAATTTTAGTTGTCATTTCATCCATGTTCCAATAGCACTGATCAATTTTTTGTTTTTCTCTTTATTAGCTTTAATCAGGCACAATAAGCCTGCCATTGCTGCATTTCGGCTTGCAAATGGTTATGCAGCTTTAAGAGATGCTTTGAATTCTGAGAGTGTGAGATTTCAAAGGTAAGATTTTCTATATCACGTTCCAGATATTTCTGAATCAACCATGGATGAAGCTTCTGTTCAAGTAAAGCTTCCTCATTTATATTCTCTTTCTAATAGGTAGAGTTTCTGTTCTTTTGCAGGAAAGCCCTTAACTTGATCCATTATTTACTGAATGAGAATCGTTCAGACTGCAATGTAGTGACTGAGCTAGGATTTCCTCGGGTTCTGATGCATCTAGCCTCTAGTGATGATGGAGAAGTGCGAGAGGGTGCCCTACGAGGACTTCTTGAACTTGCCCAAGACAAGACAGGGGAGGCTGCTGGCTCCTCATCAGTTGAAGAAAATGAGAAACTCAAGCATATACTCCAGGAGCGAATCAAGGAGATCTCCTCTATGTCACCTGAAGATCTTGGTGCTGCTAAAGAAGAGAGACAGCTTGTAGATTCCCTCTGGAATACCTGCTACAATGAGCCTTCTTCTCTTAGGAAGAAAGGCCTAGTTGTCCTCCCTGGAGAGGATGCATTACCACCCGATGTTGCTAGTAAGCATTTCGAACCGCCTCTGAGAGCTTGGGCTGCGAATAGGAATGAGGATACTAAGCCAAGTAATGAAAAGGAACAGGCTCCCTTATTGCTAGGCCTAGGTCCATCTACACAGGATCCTCCTGCGCAGAATAGCTCTGGTGGAGCCATGTCTGCGGAAGAAAATAGAGACACCTCTGCATGATGTACATGTTTAGGCTATACAAGGTTCTTTGGCTTAATTTATCTTTGTGATATTACAAATACATTCCGCGTCAAGTGCCTATTTTTTTCTGGACAATTTATAGTCTTTCCTCTCCATCATGTCACTGTTCCAAATTTTCTTCTTTTCCTTTGCTGTTCAACTGAAATCTTCGTATAATGCCTGTATTTTTTCGGTTATAGCATATTTGGAACATAGATTGTTAAATGTGTGTTTATTTTGGTGAGTTTCATCACCTTAATGCTAGTACTAATATTGCTGTTCGTTGACCTTAAGTTAATTTTCTGCTAAGATGAATTACATAAGTTGGACATCAAAATGCTGCTAGATGGACATGTGTATCCATCCAATCCTAAGTTACAGGAAACTTGTATACAGATACCCAGAACTCTTATTTAGGAGGGCAAAACATAATGACATACCTTGAAGCCCTACACTTGTTTAGGCTAGAAGACTCATCAAATGCATAACTATAAGCCTTTGGGCAGATGGCCTTAAACAGAGAAGCAAAAATAGTAGGTTTGCAGGTTTTGGGATCTGCAAACTTTCCTGTGCAGCAGTACTTGGCCGATTGTATAGCCAAGCAAGCACTTTTGCACCCTACCACTTTTCCACCAACCTTCACTTCCAGTGCAGACGGACAACATATATTCAGATCAACATCACACTCCGCCACACCACAACCTATTCCTCCACCCACAGGTTTCATTGAAATGGGCACGTTGAAGCCATCAACTAAGCTTACGTCATAGTAATGCAACGGTGAAGTCGATGAGCCTAGTGTCATTTCCACAACAGTAGCCGGTGGCTTACCTCCTTGCCCGCGGCATTTTAACTGGCCATCACAATCTCCAGTATCACAGGATCCTTTGCCGGTCTCATCAAAGTGACAATTCTGCCTGGCCCATATCCTACCAGACCACTTGTTAGGCACATCAAAGACTACTTCATCACCACTTCTCATGTGAAAGCCACCATCTTTAGGAGTCATCTTCCCTGTATTGCCAAGAAGTCCGGGCCATATGCTTCTTCTGCAGTTGTTAACTAGAATAAGTTGTGTCCCCTCTGCAGTCACATGACAAAAAGTAAAACAAGTCAAGAAAATACTGTGCATTGAAACAAGTTAGGACATGGATTAAGAGTCAGGAAATTACTTGTGCTCACAAGGAAGAGGTACAGACAGAGTGGAATACAGAGTAGATGAGTTAAAATCTGCATTTTGACACTTTGAGGCTTCAGCTCAGGTATACTGAGTTAGTGGAGAGTGGTTACTCAACTCTGGACAGCTCAAGTTTTTAAAGTGCAAACTAAATATTCTGTTAAACAGTGTGCTTTTAGTTTATTATAACCAACAATGGTATCTTTTTACCTTTCTTTTGGGAACAAAGGGCACATATGCATTGCTTCAAGTGGAGGACTTGTACCAACTATAGCTTAATGAGATCTGGAGATACCTAGCTTGTGTAAAAGTTTCAACTTCACTCACTCGTCAGAAGCTAGAATAACCATCATTTATGTAGCTCGGACTCTTCAAAAATGTCAATGGGCGTGTGTTGAATTCTCTGAAGTAGTCTATTTTGGAGAATTTAACATAGGTGTGGCATCAAAAATGAAAGGTCTGCCCAATATAGCCAATGGTTTTTATGAGATAGTTTGTCCGCGATCCGCATCCCTATGTGCCACAATTATTTATAACTTGTTACAATTAGCTTTTCGTCGACTAAAATGTTGTGTATTTTGTGATGTGTGCTCTGTTCTTATTTGTATGATGGATGAATGGGGACCGGTGGGATGACTAGAATATTGCAATAAAGACGCTCCCTTTTATCGTGCATAAAATAAAAGTACATAAATTCTCTCTTTAACTTATACATGTAGGTTTAGTTATGTAGGTTTCTAAATTGTAAATCAAACACCACATAAATTTCATTCAAAAGTAATCTACCTCTTAATCAGTTGCTAAACATTTAATATATGTATAACTTACCTTCAAGTCAACGACCACACGATCCTTAATATTTTCACATGACAAGATCTAAAACAAGTTATTAGTCTTACACTACTAAGAATCTTACTTCTTTATAAGGGAGAATTTAAGGTACATTAAGCTTTAAGCTATCATTATTTAACTTCATAGTAAAGGATTAGAAAGGTTCCCCAATATCTAATTCAACACGTAAACCAAAAAAAATACTTTCACTTAAGTATAATATTTGACGGATTCAAAATTTCAAGTACATATGTATTGCAAACCATTTGGCATTTTATTTTGTGATAGTGAAGTTATATCTTCAAAAACTTTTCAAATCTATATATACTTAATTTTCGAACCAATAAAAGTGTATAAAGGAAACTCAAATTTTTCTAAGATAGAAATATTTTAATTTCTTAATTTTACCCTCCGTTTTACCATAACCTTTGTTTGCAATATGATACAATGTGTATATTGATAGCATACATAATGAAAAAGGAGAGGAAAGAAAAATTAATTATGTAAATTGGATTAGCTCAAAAAAAAATTATGTTCTAATTTACGTACTAAAAAGCTTTCTATTTACTAATAAAATAAAGTAATATATTCCTGGTTAAAAAAGTCAAACCAAATCCAAATTAAACTGACATAGTAAATTATAATTTACTTTGTTAATTAGTTTATAATTTTAATGTTCAGAAATATCATTTTAAATTTAGGCTTGTAAACATTTTATTTTGTATTCAAATTAAAAATTACACTTATACAGTTATTATTTTGCAAATTTAAAGTTAAAAATCTACTTTCTAAATATTTTTATTTTGTATTCCATTTGATTGTAGCCTTTAATCTTAATATTTTAACATAATGAGTATTGTTATTTCAAGAAAAGTATTTTATATTCATATAAATTTTATAGTCCTTTCGAAATTTTTCTTCATGTAACATTTTCAAAAATTTAAGCTTATCACAAAGGTAAATGAAAGTATATTTGACCTTTTCTGAATAACCATATAATTATTAAATTAAAAAAAAAAACTGAAAAAATTCGACTAAAATTAAAATCGAAAATTTAATTTCATTTTTGGATTTAATAAATGAATATAATTGATTTAATTGTTTTTATTGACAAAATGAAAAATCAAATCAACACAACTGAGGAACCCAAATTCATCAAAATTGGAAGCTACTGAAATCGAACTTCATAAACCCTTTGAATTTAGGGTTTTAGCAGAATCAGCTGATATGTTTCGAATCGGAGCTAAGCTCTTCAGAGCTGCAAGAATTGGTGGCTCAGCTTTGTCTGATTTCAGGTCACCACCAACAAGATTTTTCTCCCTCAACAACAACAATGTTAATACTGGTTTCAACACCAACCCAGTGGCTCTTCAGATGATCAATTATGCTCTTTCTCTTGCCCGGGCTCAAAAATCAGGTCTTTTTTCACTGTACGCATGTCATGAATTGGGGTCTTGAGTTTGTCTCTGTGTTGTAAATGTGAATTTCCTTTGATTTTTCCATCTGCGTTATAGGTCTTCTTTTTTGCCTTTTTCAAGTCGTGAAGTTCATTTCTTGAGTTTAGTTATGTGTTTTTGATGGATGGATAAGTATGTTTGGAGAGAAGTTGATTTGGTTTAAGCAAATGTCAATAATGCTTCGAAAATGCTCTTTTCAGGTAGTAGTTATGACAGGACTCTGCTAGGATAAACAAAGAAGTCCTAGATCTCTTTACTAACTTTTGGAAATTCACTCTACTGCAATAACTCATTACCTCATTTTGTGAGTTCTCGGTTAGTCATATTATAGTTACTAGTGTTTGGACGCGAAGAATTGGATTCACTCTGGCATTTGTCAAAGCTGGATATCTATCTAATCGGATCATTGCGTAAAGTTTGCAGTAGCAATGGAAACCGGAAAAGTATACAGATTGACGGTTCTTTTCTATTATATATGTGTTTTTTCATTATATTAGATACATTGTGGTAAGTGTACAGCAGAGGCAGCCCTCAATCACTTACTTACTATGTAAATTAGCTAGCAAGAGGCCAATTCTTAGGAACTTATTTTTCAAGATAAACCATTTTAATGCTACTAAACGACCAGAATAGTCTATTGGAACACGGCACATGCATCACACACAAGGAAGATGCCAAAAGACTTGCGATGAAATTTTCCATTTTGGGGGTCTTTCGCTCTTGGCCAGATCTAGAGAGATTCTACAAGCCCTCCATCCCGGATTCCGTTGCTGCGGACATTTGTCTCACTGATACTACCAAAAAGTCTCACGCTTACGTTTCTGTAATTGATGGTTTGATTATCTCGACCCAAAAGGACCCTAGTCGTTCTTTACTGCTTTTGATTTCCATTCCAATCAGCAAAGATCATATTGATGATAAATCTTGTTTGTTATGCCATAAGAACTTGGAGTCCGTATTATTGTGAGTATAGGGTAAGACTACATTCTTGCTTAAAAAACAGATTGAAGGCCTATAATTTGACATTAAACTATTTATTATCCATAAGAAATAAGATTTTCACCATATATAACAGTTTTCTTTTTGTTTGTTATCTCTAGGACTTTGATAATTAAGGTAATCATTATTATTATTTTTAGTTAGTCGTCTCTGCTAATTTTTAGTGGAGCTCGAATATCACTCAAATTATTAAATATAAAGAAGTAAGCATATAAAGAGGTTAAAATGGTTCAACATATAGAATATACTTTCAGAAAACTACCTATTAACACTAATTTTTCAGTGAAAGGGGTGTCAATGAAGTCCCCTTAGACATAGTCTACTACCAAAATATTGCTATTAAAACTGCAACAAGGAAAGAAATTAAAATAAAAAGAGAACTTAAGCCCAGAAGGGTGACAGAAAGTGGATTTAAAATAGAGAAAGCTAGACAGAAAAGTCAATTTTTTGTGGGATCACAAGACTTTTCCCTCCTCGGCCTCGCCCCGTCCGCTCCATTTGTATTCTCTAGGCAAAGAGTAGGTATCCCACTTATAGACTATAGTGTGTGTGTGTGTGTGTGCAGCCTCTAAAGCACTTCTCTATGTGTGTGTGTATATGTGCGCGCACGCGCGCGTGTTTGTGTATACATATATGTATACATACACACATATATAGTAGATAGATAGACTAATATAGGTACCCGTCATGTTCTTAAGAAGAGCTGCTTTCTAATGGAAAAGTCACTATTTTTCAAGTAACTCCTTTCATGAATGGACATATCTTTTACAAAAAGAAAGACACGACAGTCAACCATCTAAGACCTCGTGAAATTTGTGAACTATCATTTAGGACAGTTAATTTGCCTTAGTTTTCCATGTGGTCATAGATGCCTATTCAAAAAATCAGGTCTTTCACTTTTCCCATGTCATCAAGTTCGTGTCTTGAGTTTTTATCTGTTGTGAAATATGAATCTACTTCGATTACCCATGTTGAGCACATATGCTCTTCTCAAAATGAGTTTTTTTTCCTACATATGCTCTTCTCAAAAATCAGTTTTTTTCCTGCATATGCTCTTCTCAAAAATCAGTTTTTTTCCTTACTTTACCCAAATTATCAAGTTTGTGTCTTGAGTTTGTTTCTCCGCTGTCATTGTGAATTCGATTTGATTTCCATGTGGTGTTCATAGATGAATCATATGCGCAAGCTCAGTTGGTACTTGAGCAGTGCCACTCAACTCAGTTGGATGAGAGTGCTAAAGGGTTGGTTTTGCTCGCCATGTCTACACTATTTTCTGAAAGGTTAATCTTTATTCTGTGTTTATCCGCTTACAATTTTGGATGACCTGAAATTTGAAGTTAATTGTTTTATTCTCCTTTCCTGGTGTGTTTTTAGAGGGAATTTTAGTGATGCCATTGAGAAGCTGCAGAAAATTCAAGATCTGGGCTTGCCATCTTTAGCTGTTAGAGGTAAAACTTGTGGCACTTTTGATAGAATCCACAGCTTGAAATTCTCATGGTAACAGTTAAGGCATATTTGCAGTTGCCGCCTCTGAAGCACTTGCTGGGCTTTATTTAGAATCGTATCAAGTAAGACTTGTTGAACTGCTGATATCTGCCTGAACTGATTTTGATTTATAGTTTATATATTCCATAGTTCACTTGTCAAATATTTCTCTCAATGTAGGATGAGTTTTCATCAGCAACAGCAGATATGTGCTTGCAACTACTGGAAACCATAAGGCTAGAGATTGGTGGTGGTGGAGCTGACATTTTAGAAGCTCGTGCAAAAGCTTTGAAAGGGCTGGTTGAGTCGGTCCATGGTAATGTTGAATCAGGTGAGTAATATAGTGGTCAAACTTTTCCTCTGCTTTCTGTGCTATCCTTTGCTTTAAGGTATTGAAATTGCTTATGTTCATTGCAGCCCAGTCATTCTTTGAAGGAGCTCAAGGTGATAAAGGTTGCTTTGGTAAGGATTTGCCTTGTGAGACATCATGGATGACATAGTTCTACAATATATTGACATCATGATGTATAGGCAATGTTGCACTATCTTTTGGTGAATTCCTGCATTGTATGCGGAATTTCCAAATGGCGAGGGAGTTATATCAAAAGACAATGCAAGACGTATCAGAAAGTAAAGATTTTACTGACTCACAGTCCTTATCAGCTTGTAACATGAATTTGGAGGAGACTTTATTAGGAGCTATTTGTGCTCTAGGACAGCTTGAGGCTCATTTGGGGTAACCCTTCTTTTAAATTTTTGCCTTTCCCTTGTATAAACATGTGTTCCAATATCTTCTCTCATGCACAGACTTTTCTGGCTGTAGGAATTTTGATGATGCTGAGGAAATACTAACTGCAGCATTGAAGAAAGCAGAAGAGCGCTTTGGTTTGCTACATCAATTTATTATTGCATGGATAACAAAATCATTTGTATGCTTATTGGTTTTTATTTTATTTATGCAGGTAATTATCATCCTAAGTTAGGTATTATTTTAACCTGCATAGCTCTCATGTATCGACATAAAGCAGCCACGGAGCGGTCAAGCTCGCTTTTAATTCAAGAGGTCTGAAACTATTCTCAAAACCCAGTATGCATAAATATCCATGCACTACATGCATTTACCTTCTGTTTTTACCATTACAACACCTGTGCAACATTAACCCAGAGATAATGATTTTTCCTTGGGTGGAATTTGTTTTAACATTGTGACAAGGTTTTGGGATGCACTTCCATTTTTTTTAAAATGCACAGTTCAGTGAACACAATTTGGATTTTTTTTCCCTAGGTGATACAGGTGTGTTTGTTTCTATGGATTTCTTTTGAAGATTTTGAAAAAACTTGTCCAAATATAATTCCAAGCAACTGAGTTCAAAAAAAAAAAAATTCAAGCAACTGTTCACTTTAAGGACCTGAATCCAAGGATTTAATGAGTGACCCACCTATTGTGGTTATAATAGTTGTATATGAGATTACTTCTTTGTCGTTGTCTCTCTCTCTCTTAAAAGGTTTCACTGAATAATGCAGGGACTCTATCGAAGAGCAATTGAAGTGCTCAAAGCTCCACCCTTGGAAGTAGAAGGTATGACAAGAATGAAAAAAGTTCCAAGTTTGCATCATGCAGAAATCAACTGGAGAGAGACTAACAATCATTCAAAATCTTTTGACAGGTGTTGGAGCAATACGGTCTAGAAGGGATATACTTGCCCTTGCAAGAGGTATTCATTGCTTCTAAATGTAGTTGATCTTATTTACTTATCCACATCTTTTGCAGAACTGTCTGACGGCTTCAAAATTCTTCTTTCACCTAGTTACAAGATTTTTGCCAAACTTTATAGTTGTAGCAAAAGTTTTGTCTTTAGGGTAAAGTGATCTCTCTTTCCTCAACCCTGCTTTCTTCAGTCATTATAGTTTTTGAGTCCTCCTGAAAGAGACAAAGCTATAGATTGCAGGGGTTAGCATGTTCTCCCAGATTGTTTTGCTTTGACCAAAATAACAGATACATTCCGATTTTCAGTTATATATTTTCAAGAAGGGATGAAAGTGTTTATAGTGAGTCTCAAAAGGAAAAACATATGGATATTCATCAAGAATTAAGCTGCAGCAATCAGTGAGTTTTATCTGTAGTTGTAAGGTTTGATTTAGGTTCAACAGTGTGGAGGTGTGAGAGGCTGGCTATGGATAGTTTTAGGACAATAGTGGTACGGCGAAGAAGTATTTGGGGAGATAGGTCATTAGACAGGACATGATGCAGTTGCAGCTTACTGAGGACAGATAAGAGGTTTTGGAGGACACATATCAGGGTAGAAGGTTACTAGATTACGAGGTAGTAGAGCATTATCTAACTTATCCTTCCATACTAGTATTCGTAGTATTTCTCCCATAGTTTCATGTCCTTCGAACTCTTTTTCTATTTAATGTCTCTTGTACTATGTTATCGCTCTATTTTGTTGTAATTAATATTTTCTTTTAGAAAGCTTTGTCATGCCTTTATTTTGCCATGATTTTCGGTCTACTTTGATATGCTTTTCCTTGAGCCTTGGGTCTTATTGGGAACAATCTCTCTACCCCCCTAGGTAGGAAGAAGTATGGTGTGTATGTACTCTACTAGGAATGTTGTTTTATAATCTCTTCTTTAGAATGGTTCTGTTAGCTTCCATTGATCCACTCTCCTGCCACTTGCAGATATTTCTTATACGAAAGTGCCGCCTACTTTGATAAATATCATGAAATGACTTGTTAATTTCCTCTAGCTATACAGAAAGTGAAAATCCTTTCATGTATGTAATTTTATGACATTCCATCCCAGTTCCTGGATCAACTTGCTTGGTTGTTGTGCAGGTGGCTATGCAGAGACGCTTATCGTGCAACAAAACAGAAAAGCAGAAGGTGAAAAAATGAAGCAGTGGGCTGAGACAGCATGGACAAATCGCAGATTATCACTCGCGGAGGCACTAGACTCATACGAGTCATCAGCCTTAGTAGCTGTCATAGATACTCGAATAAGCCGGGTCCTGTAGTTGTTTCCTTTCGCGTTGAAAAGTAAAGGTGCTTTATGTTCACCAACTCACAAGTATCTGTAGATATAATATGCTCTATATGAGTTGTAGTTGCCATGACTTTTGCACATAAATACCAGAAGAGTTTCCAAAAATTTTCTTAAATAATGAATGTATCACTGTTGTACATTACTGAACAACTTCTCTGTTCATGAAGAAATAAAACATATACAACATCTAGAGAGGAAGATCAAGGCCTTTTCCAATCTCTACACCAATCATTTCAAGAATCCCCTTGTTGAAAATCTGAAAAAGGCAACAGACAAAGATTACAATATAGTAATTAATCATTAAAACCAAATAATCAAAGGGATAAAAGAATGTATAGTTACCAATTCCACAATGAATGTACCAATAAGACCAATCATACAAGCTCTAGAATTCCATATCTCAGCAGTCTTGGTAAAACCCAAAAGGGGTTTGCTCAACTTTGGTACTTCTTTTGGCAATTCCACCTACACAAGTTAAATTTACATGATGATTGGAATTGTTTAAGCAATTCACGTAATTGTTGACCTCTTGCCAATTGATTCTGAGTAGTTGTATCAAGATCAGAATCGACTTTCACAACTACAAATGGCCCACTGTGATTCTCACTATCACTTATACTGAAAATATCTAATACAGATTTACACTTGAAACAATATATTGTAACTATGGTCCTTTTTTATCTACCACTTCAACAAAAAAGGAAAAACATAGTTATAAGTGAAATTCTTTTAACAACAAATGTATATCCTAAAAAAGTCATTAGCCCCCTATTTAGATAAAATACTCCCTTTTTGTTTCTATTTGCGATATAATTTTGATTTCAAAAGTGAAACTAATTTATTTTTATCATGAATTTGAACATGAAATCTTTAAGTTTTCTCAAAGACTAAAATGTACATATTTAGAAACAACATAAAAAGTACTCTAAGCAGTAGCATAGCCACATATAGTGCCAATTGGATCCCATCACCGGAAAATTAGATCATGTATATAAAAAATCGTAGGAAATGTGTTGGTAAAAAAGGTACATACCCCAACAGGAACCTTTGCAGCCTGAATCTTGAAGGAACCCCTTTTGGTTATTTTCAAGTTGGGATTATGGGGAAGAAAGAAATGTTGATTGAATTGAGAATAATTTTGAGGGATTAATGTTGTGAGGAAGGAAGATGAGAGTGAAGCCATTGGTTACTCAAACAAGGTTCAACAAACAATGAACCTTATTGGGATGTTCTTTTTCTCTTACCTTATCAACAAATATATATTTTTGTGGTCTACAAAATTCCAAAGTGGAATTATTTTTTAACTTTCTGTGAGTAAAGTGGGTACCACTCCAACCATAGGTATCCCTCCTTGACACCTCATATTTTTCTTACTTTTTTAAAAATTAATTTTATGATATACTACATAAACATATTTTTTAATATAATGTTTATTGAATAAGTAGACACACGCAATTTAATACATGTAAAACGCAAATTGCCACCTAATTACTTATATATTATGTTAGGTTTATTTTATTATGATATAATTTTGTAAATAATAATAAATATAACATATTTTCTATGTAAATCGACCAAACATGCACATATGTATTTTTTTAAGGAAAAACTACCTAGTCATACAAATACTCTAACCATATTAATTCACCAATTCTCTCTATAGTTTGAAATAATTACACATATATTATCTTATTGATTAATAATTTCATCCAAAGTTTCAAGTCAAATACATCTAGATACATATTTTTTTCTAATCACTTATGCCGAATAGAGAGAGAGGGCAAGCGACACATGCAGATCACATTAGATACACATGTGTTTGACACTTTGTAAGATACCAGATATATGCTAGTGAGATAGAAGAATGATAAGTAAGATAGGACAGAGGCGAGTGAGATTTGTCTATATATCCCATAAACATGTGAATCCATTTGGATAAAATGTACTTAGAACAAATTATACCTAATTCTGATAGCAATTATTCAAGATACATATATCTGGACACACTAAATACATGTATTATGTATACAAAGTCTAAATTTGATAAAATTTGTCAAATTACAAACTAACGTATTCTCTTATATAATAAGCCGCTAAATTGAGTAGCTTAGGGTCGTCGTGTCTGCTTCAGCTGCTTCAAGCAGGTAGCTGAAGTAGACAGGTGAGTATTGAGCTGCTTGGCTTGTTGTTTCAAGCCTGACATCTTAAATCCAACGTTCCGAGATCGAACCTTAACAACGCCAATATTTTTATGTCATTTCTATTAATTATTATTTAATTATTTCTTCATCAACTTCAACTATGAAATTACAATAACGTGTCTACTTAATTTTGCGGTGACTATTAAAGTGTCTATCTAATTTTACTATGTCATATCTATTATGTGTATTATTTAAAGGCTACTTAAAAATATTAAAAAATATATTAAAATTATTGACTTTCCAAATTTAATCTAGATCACAAAAATTAAGAAAGAAAATAAAATCTATTAGACCCGTGCAATGTCTTCAAAAACTATTATCTATATAATTAGCTTGTAAGCTAATGAATTTTTTGTAATTTATCCTAATTTTTTTAATGCATACAAAATAGAAAGATTATTCTTTCACTTGAATATTTAACTCTTAAAATTCTCTTCCAAATTTTAGTGCTTGCTATGATAATCAAATTCTACACCAAAAGAAAAAAGAAATAGGATTTAATTTAAGAAGAGAAGAATGAAACACGTAACATGTAATATAGGGGCCACTTATTACTACAACTACATCCCACTATAAAACCTCACGTTGCCCTCCTTCCCATGCATGCATATCTTTAATTAGAGTAATTTTCTTTAAGAAAGTAAAAAAAAATAAATGAAAATGTTATGAAATTATATAAAATAATAGAAAGAATAAAGCACGGAGAAGAAAGTTGATTTTTTATTTCTCTTAATAATATTCAAATGTCGTCTCAAAAACGACTTGGTCTCCAAGTAGGATTCCTAACTATTAAAAAAAAGTATAACTTATACAAATTCCACTCTATAAGGAGCAAATTTCAAATTCCCTGCTCTTTCCAAATTTACTTGATACATATTAATTATAGTTACTCTTTCTCCCATAAATTAAGCTATTTAATATCATTCAAACTCTTTTCATTAAAAAACCTAACAGATTCCTTAAAAAAAGAAGAGATAAATTTTGAATCATAAGTTAAAGCTAATTGATGTCAATAACCCTATTTCCTATAAAAAAAAAATCATTGAATTGAAAAACAAATTCGAATTCAAATATGTTTATAGGAGAAAATCCTTATTTCATGTTTTCTTATTATAACAAAGAAAGGGCAAAAGACGAAGAGGAGTGCTTCGTGTCAAAATTTAGAGAAATTGAAGAGTTACCAAATGTTATTATTTTGGAGAACTAATTGTAATTCACCCGTTTTAATTTATTTGGCTTGCTATTCTTTTTGGTTCGTTTGAAAAAATGATTTTTTTTTTTATTAGTCATTCTTTACTATTCATTTTTTACGCAACATGTGTAAGATCATAAGATTAAAAGATAATTTTGTACATTTGACATATCTTTGATTTATAACCACACCAGATTCAATAATCTTTTTTACTATTTTCTTAAATTACATCCCAAGTTAAAATAGGCCAAATTAATTCAAATGAAGAAAATATTAATTTTGAAAAAAGAAATTATTTGATATTTATTTATGTCTTCTATATTCACACAAACGCAACAGGAAATGTACATCTTAACAAGGGATGGAGCTACTTCTTGGTCAGGGATTCATTCGAACCTTCTTCGTTTAAAAATTATACTATTTATATAAGATTAAAATAATTTCTTATTATGTATATATAGTAGATGTCGAACTCCCTTCAACTAGTTTGTATATCTATTTCTTTAAATTTTGAACCCTTTTAGTAAAAATTCTGACTCCACTAATACTGCATCTTAATAAAAATAGAAAACTTATAGTTTCCAATTTATTTTTGTGTTGGCTTGAACTTTTTTTTTTTAATTAAAATTAGCCAATACATGGGGTAATTAGGACCATTTATTATTTGAGGGGTAACTATTATAGAAAGTCCAAGATAAAGAGGGGTAATTATTAGGATCAAATATAGTTCATGAGAAATATAAACAAAATTTGGGACATTTAATTAGGATGGTCTTTAGATATTCTGTCAAATAAAATTTGAATATTAACCCAAAAATTAAAAGATCTCATAATGCTAAGGGAAATTAAATTAAAACACCAATAATATAGATGAGAAAATTATAAGTACTGTTGCTAAAAGCTTTGCTATTAGCAAAGAGACATTTCTCTTTTATGCCTTGATAATAATCTTGATCCACACCTACATCAACTACAACAAAATAAAATTTAACAAGCTAACATGTTTGGAATCGATCAAATTTGATAGATTCGTTCTCAGAAACAAAAAGTTCTGATCCTGATTTAATGTCTATTTGATGCATCAAATTCGGGATCCTCTTGTTGATCCCTTTTACGTTTTCTAACGTTAGATATGAAGTTGATGATGTTCTCATAAGGAATATTGAAGATGGAGCAATAGTGATGAAGTTGACAATCACACAAGTCATGTTGCTCTATTGTCAATATACTTGTTGGACTTGAAGGGCCATAATAAAAGCCTCCACATGTTATCAATTCTTGAAATTCTTCAATCAAGAATTGTTTATTCATCATCATTCTTTGACACTTGCTTAGATCATCCTAAATGAGAAAAACAAAAAGGTCATCAATTAATTTGTGAAATCAAACAACAATAGAATCATAGTAAAGTGTGAATGTATAATACTCATTTCCTATCCACTTGATGTGACACAATAAATGAAATTAAAGGAGTATTTTTTTCCCTTTTTGTTTTTCATCTAGTGTTTGAAATTCACATTGAAGCCTGATTAATTCATATTCGCATCGTGTGTAGGACTCCATTTGGGGCGATGCGCTTCCTACTAAGGATATATCGATATATACCTAGGCTTTGAACTCGAGAACTCTGGTTAAGGAAGGAACAATCTCATTCGATGCACCATATTCATGGGTAGTAAAAAAGGTTTTCTTAATGACGTTTTGGCAAAATACTTTTTAAAATATTTTGTATTTTATATATAAGTTAAAAGGAAGGGATTATTATTTTCTAAACAAAAAAAAAGGCAAAAAAAGAGGGATTGTGTAAATATTTACCCTTTGATCTTGAGGGATGAGTCTAGTAAAATTATTGAAACAAGAGTCATCTATTAATAGAGACAAATCTTCAGAAATGCAGGTAACAACACATTGTGCAATAACACAAGGTCTAAACTCCAAGAATTTAGCATCTGCAAACATAAGAAAACATGAAAATGGATAAATTAATTACGCTATCAATATATATAAGTTAAATTCTTTATAAAAAAAAAAATTCAAAGGTTGATTCTGATATTTATCGCTCAAAAAGTCACTTTTCTTGATTTTAACCTTTCTGACATAATAACTTGTATTAACTGAATAACCATTTGAGAAATCACGAACTCGAGTTTTAAGTATTTTTCTTTTTACCTAAAAGAATTCGAAGAAGTAGTTCATTGACACGTGAAGTAAAATCTTGAAGGATGGATAATTTGAGTGAATTAATACTCCATTGAAGCAATTCAATATATGAATATGGTGTTGTAGAATTTAATCTCCATCCTAAAGTCTCCAATAATCTCAATTCCATACGTTGGATCATTCTTGATTCAAACAAATGTTCAACTCCTTCCATCTGCAAATAGCAACAACAACAATTAATAATACATTCAGTGCAATTCCACGATAAGAGAATAATATATACATAGCCTCACCCTTATCTTACGAGAATTAAAAAAATTATTTCGTATTTTCAACAAGCCTCACCCTTATCTTACGAATAGAGTCTGAATGTGTTGCAAGTATGAATGAAGATATCTCATTCATGAATACTCATGTTATATGAATGTAACCTTTTGTATTTTCATTCGATCTTTTGTATTTTTAAGCTACTTTTCACATATTATTACGCATTAATCATCGTGCTACACTTATAGGCTATAAATATCTAAATCTTTCTCAGATATTGAGACAAGTGTTTTGAAGAAAAAATTCCTTTTTAATTTTTCAAAATTTCAAGTGTGATTAATTATAAGCCATTGAGTGCTTCGCTGGACAACGAATATGAAATACCGCTATTTGTTCATCATGAGTCATTATATTTCATAATCTCAAGTACTTGAGGGGAATAATTTTCTTAAATAAACTCTATAATTTCAGATGACTTGACTATTCTTTCTTTCCCTCTTGCTAATTATATGGTTTTTGTTTCTAGAATTTATTTAACATCATATTATATATTACTTATTTGTATGAAATTTATTTAAAGTTATTTTATTGAAAAAACAGATTTTACTAAATGATGGAGGACTACATACCTGTAATTCAAGCAATTGAGGGGGACTTGTTTCATGGAATTTAGATGCCACAGACAAACATGCAATTGAGAGTAACTCAAACATCCAATATCTCCATCCCTATAAAAAAAAAAATATTTTGTGTAATATAAAATAGTCAATTAACTTGATTTCAAGTTTTTTTTTTCTAAATTAAAAAAAAAACTTTCATATAAATTAATATTCTTACCTGGCACTTGTTTAAAGAGATAAACCGATCAAGGTAACTTGCAGCACTAAATACAGTTCCAAATGAGAGATCCCACCTCCTTTGAGACTTTACATGTTCATAATCATTAAAAAAAGTTTTTTTTAAAAAAAAGGATAAAACACACACACAAAAAAAACAAAAATAGTTACTATGCAAAAAAAAAAACAAGAATCTTATACTAGAACAATTTATCCATGATACGATTATGTGTTCAAATAAATATTTTAAATTTCATACAAAAGAATTACGAAATTCTGTTGAGATTATAGTAGAAGGATTGAAAAAGGTTCGTTTATGATATATTAAAATCTTACATCTACTGCTGAATTCTCCGTCTATCATTCATTAAAAAAAATGATGAAATTTATTACCTTAATAAGCCAATGTATAGCTTTAAACCTTGCATTCTCAATAAAACAATTCTCTTTTATGAACTTCACATAGCCTATTTTAGGCATGTAACTCATCTCTTTGTCTAATAAAATCTCAAAAGCTTCTTCACAATCTTCTTTTGAGTTGAAAATACAAGAATTTCCAACACCATTATTCAATTCTTCTTCTAGCCAAACTTCATCACAAAGTAAACTATCCATCAAATAAAAAGAGGTACAATTTTTCATTTATTCTAAAAAGTACAAATAGTTTGAAAAGAGGACAAAATGCAAATGATCACAGCCTGCAAAACTATAAAAAGGGTTTTTATAAATTTATTCCTTTCTAGTGTTTTGTGTCATGCACAAAAACCTTAAGGAAAACTTTAATGTATATAAATAATAATAGTAGTAGTAGTAATTAAATTCTTGGTGGAGTAAAGAGTCATATGAAGTAGTAGTATAGACAGGCTGGCTAGGCAAATTATAGCAAATTGAATTTAATTTCTATGAAGCTCAATATATAAATATATATGTATATATATTTACACAACTAAATATCCATGATACATATTTCTCCATATTAAATTACTCTCTTCGTTTAAAAAAGAATGACTTACTTTTCTTTTTGGTCTGTTAAAAAATAATGATCCATTTTCTTTTAACAAAACTTTAATTTCAACTTTCCATATGACATGTTTAATGCCTCAAGATTCAAGAGCATTTTGGTACTTTTGTCATAAGTTTAATTTAGGACCTTAAAATTGAAAATGTCGTCTTTATTTTCTTAAACTCCGTATCAAATTAAACTACGTCATTCTTTTTAAAACGAACGAAGTAGTATTTTCTACTATCCAAAATAATTGATGTTTTAGACTTGGATATATGGATTAAAGAATTCACTTACTTCAAAAGTTCAATAGAAATTTTGATTAAAATATCCTTAATTATGATTTTCTTTTCTTTTTACGTCGTTATAATAATCAATTTATCACAGAGATTAGAAATGTGTCATGAGAAAATATGAGAAAATGAATTAAACAGTTTCTTGATTTCGAGAAATATCAATTATTCCCCATCTATCTTTACTTGTTTCTTACAGATTTAGCATGAGAATTAAAAAATAGTAAATGATAGGTGTAATTTTACCAAGATATTCTTTGAATATAAAATAGCAGACTAATAAGCTAGTAGGGAGAGGTTGATGTTTGACCTTGGAGTTTAGTAGGGTAGTAGGATTAATCATGTCGTTATATCATGTATTGTCAAGTATCCATCTTATATATGTTAATTTTATCATATTTACATACTGCCATATATTTTTCATTATTAGTCGTTCTTCCTTTTTTCTTTTTCTTTTCCTTTTCCCTTCTTTTCATAACTAGTTTATTCTGCTTATGAGTTTTTGAGACGAGGGTTCCAGGAAATAACCTCCCTACCTCTGTGAGGTAGTGGTAAGGTATGCGTATATTTTACCCTCCCCATACCCCACTTGTGGATCACTAGGTATATTGTAGTTGTTGTTGTTACCCTTTGAATATAATAAATACAATGCCTTAAAAAATATAATAGAAAAATGACTATAATTAATAATAAGAATAAATTACGAACAAAGTGTAAAATTATCTCTTGATTTCATAAACTGGACAAGTATTGTTGGACATTCCAAAATAGTGTAATGGACATATAAAAATGGTCAAGGGGAGTATTTTGGAATAAAACTAATAAATAATCAGATGAAACTCACATTTTCAATAGTTTAAGTATGAACCCAAAAAGGGCGATAGTTTAAATATATTTTTGACACTTACTTTTTAAATTACTTTACACATTTTTCTTTTTAAGATAAGATAAAAAAAAATATAATTAGTTGACATGACATGATATTACAAGTTAAATATTTTTATACTATAAACAACTAAACAAATTGTTACTATACCTAGTAGTAGCCAAAAAAAAAAAATAGAGATGGCAAATTTAATTAATTTTGGAGAGGAAATTGATGAGGAATAAAAATGAGGAGATGAGATTCATGAAAAGAGGTAAATGCAAACATGATACATATTTTTTTAACTGCAGTAACCAATTGCGTGAACACACGAGGATGTTCCCTGTTTGCCACCCAAAATATTTTTTTTTTTAAAACATCAAAATTCACGAATTAATCAAAAGAGGTGTGAAATCTATTATATATAAATAGTACTCTTTGAACGATCTTATTTTATGTGGTATCTTTTTCTTTTTGATCCATCCCAGAAAGAATATCACCCTTCTTTTTTTGAGCAAAAACACCTTAATCTAATTGAAAATAATTTAAATTTAAAATTCTCGATTCTTAGCCACACAAATATCTAAGATTGATTTTAGACCACAAATTTTAAAAATCTTCCTTTTTTCCTTAAACATTGTGTCAAGTCAAAGAATATCACATACAATGGGATGGAGAAAGTATCACTTTTTGCCATTCGAACCCTCTAATTACGTTGTGGTTCTGCCACGTGTCATAATTTATATGACATTATTTGATTTATATACTTTGGACATTTGTTTGACTACAATTCATTTTATTGAAGATAAAAATATATTTAAAATTAAATTATCATTTAATTATAAAATATTAATTTGGAATAAGAAAAAAATATGTCAAATAAATTAGGAGGAATAAGTATTTAGGAAGCACACACGTAAATGGTCCGTGTGATATTTTTTTGAGTATTGATGAGGAAAGTGATGCAGTTACCAGTACTGATAAAACTACTTCCCCGTATTTTCTGCCAGATAATTTGCTACAATTATAAAAATTTAAAAAGAGAAAAATATATTTTTGCTTATTTTTACTAGTGTATTCTCTCTTTCTCCTAATATTTGTTGTCCCTATTAAAAATATATATCATTTTAAAAGTGTAAAAAAATTAATTACTTTTTCTCATTCTATTTTTAATAATAATGGAGATCGCGTATTAGGGTAGAAGGCTAGCAGGGGTAGAGTGATTTCTTGCCTTGTGATTAGGGATGATAATGGGGCGGGGTCGATACGACGGGTTTAGAACTATGCAGGGCGGGATAGATTCAAATCAAAGTTATGTGGGGTGGGGTGGGCGGGTTGAAGTAACTATTTTAAAACTAATGTGGGGCGGGAGGCGGGAGGCGGTTTAAAAAATTTGTGGGTTGACCTCAACCCGCCCCGCCCCGCCCCGCCCCGCCTTGCGATATAGTAGGATTATAGAATTAGTCATGCCATTATATATTGTATCGTTATTGACCATCATTTATTTTGCTACTTGCATTGTATCTATGAGTTTTCAATTGCTTTCCACTTTAGTCGTTTTTGTATTTAGTAATTTCTGTTTTGAGTCTGATATATTTGAGTTAAGAGTCTCTCTATCTCTTTGAGATAATAATAAGGTTTATCTATATTTTACTTTGTTTTTGTTGTTGTTGTTATTATCTTTAATAATAATCATTCTATAAGATTATAAATTCTCAATTATGCCAAATAAATAGAGAAATATTCAAGAAAGAGAGAATCATAATAAAAATAAAAATAAGATTATAAAAATTGCCTAATATTGAGTTGCTACAGGAATTAAAGGCCTCTCGTGGTTGGCTCAACTAGAAAAAAAAAATGCAATTTAATTCACGCACTGACGCTGACAACTCCCAAAAAAAGAAGGATTGGTTTAATTCGTGGACAAAATTGCTCTATAATTATAATATTAGGATTATTAAATAATTTTTAAATAATTTTCTCATTTTAATTTTTGTGGTAAAATAGAAATATTTTTATAAAAAAAGAAAATTTATAGTCACTCCTGTCCCATCTTTTCATTTTGGCTTTTTAAAAAAAAGGTCTCAAAATAATGATTACTTTAGGAGCTTAAAGATAAAGTGATTAATTATTTTCAGTTACATTCTGAACACTAAAGAAAGAAGCATAATATTTAGGAGAAAAAATAGTTTTCGTTTATTAAATAGGAGTAATTTGATAAATCATATTTTATAGATATTATTTTCTTAAAGAGTGTACAAACAATAGTTAAAATGGGTTGGAGAGAAAATAACATTTGTGTAGCATAATTTATAAAATTTTTGAAACTTGTGACCTTATATGTTATCCTTTTGTTTCAATTTATGTGATGATATTTGCCCCGATACGAAGTTTAAAAGAGAAAACGAAAAAAGTTGAAACTTATAATCTAAAATATGCCAAAAATAGTTTGTTGGCCGTATCATCTCATTAAGGATAAAACAAAAGGTTTCGAATTAAATTATTGTAATAAATAGAGAAAGATGAGATCATTCTCTATAAAAGAGATTAAAAAGAAAGAATGTCACATAAATTGAAACAGAATAAGATGATAATATGTACTACATTTGCGTGGCTAGGATTGTATTTATTAAAAGTAAAATAAAAACAATAATAATAACATATTCAGTGTAATTCCATCAAAGAAGATATGAGGAGGATAAAATACTAAATTGTACCCAAAATATACCCTTACCTTACCTTGAAGGTAGAGATGTAAGAATTAATAAAATAAAAAGTTCAAGTTATATTTTTAAAATTTAGTGGATGTTTAGCTAAGTTCATAAGTTAGTCAAATTTGTTTATTATCACTATTTGGCTTATCTACATGTTTGGTAAAAATACTGAGTGTTTTTAAGTAAAAAAAATAACTCAAAAATCATAAGTTAATGAACCTAACTTATAATTTTTAGCTTATAAACACTTTTAATTTGACCAAGCTATTTATAATTTATCCTTGATATTTTTTTCTAATTATCAAAATATTTTTTCCAAGCATGTTCTTTAACTACACAATATTGTCATTAAGAGAGAGAATGTTAAGCTAAGAAGATGATTTTTTATTCGAGCACTCAAAAATATGACTGGAGTCGTGAAAAGGAGACGGGTTATCGACATGAGTCATGGTGCAGAGATGTGATTGTTTCATTCTTAATTAGAGATTTTAAATTTATATTTTGAGTATAGAAAAAATTATGTTGGAAGTGTCACTCCAGAATAAGTCCTGCGATTCAAATTTAATCGAAGTATCAATACAAACATCGAATATCGGATAGGAAACGAAAAAAAAAGGAGAGTATTTAAGACATCCAAACGTGGAGATCTAATTTATTCAAGATCGAAGGATTTTGTCTTGCGTCAAATTTAGTCTTCGTGATCGCTCTGTATTCACGAAGAAGACATTTTTTCACTTGAAATTGATGCGTATAATTAAAAAAAAAATTGACATAATTTATGTGGTTAATTAGCTTAACTAACTAATAGGTGAATGAAAACATATACCGTCAAAAGTGACTAGTTACTAGAAAGATGACATAATTTAAGTGGTTAATTAACTTAACTAATTAATAGATGAATGAAATCATATTCAAAAGTTTTGTTGAAAGTATTTAACTAGAACATTCTTTTTAAAAGTTGAGGTGTTCAATTTGAACGTATAACTTATTAATTTGAGTGTGTAAATAAAATATCCAGACAAGTTTAAAAAACTGACTATGTGCATGTTATGTCTTCATAATATTTTGTTTGGATACTATACATACATTAAATTTAGACATTACAATAAATTTGATCACGCTTAATTTCTCATGTGGTTACTCAAATTTTAATTGATTGTTATTATTTCATAAAAAGACATATTTTGATAATGACAACATTTTGTAATGCAGGATAAAAGCTTTTTGATCAAGGCTATATAATATATATATTATCTTTCTGTATGGAGGAGTGTCAAAATCATGCCTAAATTAATGTATCCTCAATGAGTCATTAACAAGGAAACTCTCTCTACACATATGAAAGGGAATTTTTGCATGAAAAATATACTAATGATATACAAAAAATATGTATTCTTTGACACCACTCTAAAGTTTGTTCTACAACAACAGTTGGTCTAACCAAACATAGCTTACAATCAACCTATTCACTTTTCTAGATCTCTTCAATTCATTATCCTTTATTTTTTCATTTAACCAAACATCTCTATATATATACATGACTTCCATGCACTTAATAGAACAACAACAGTAAGTTAAGTTTGTAACAAAAGGAAAAAGAATCAGAGAGATTCAATTTTTTTTTTTTGGTTCAAAAATGGGTGATGTTGAAATATTTCTCGTCTCTCTGATAATTGCGTCGTGTCTTCTCTCTAGCGTTTCGGCTGCTACTAGACATTATAAATTTGAAGTATGCATACATTATTTAAATTTTGATTTAGAATTAGTGTGTAGTGCTTATATATTATTTATTTATTTATGTTTCAGATCGAAATGCAAAATGTGACACGACTATGCCACACGAAGAGTATTGTTACAGTAAATGGACAGTTCCCTGGACCTGAAATTGTGGCAAGGGAAGGTGATCGTCTTGAAATCGAAGTGGTGAATCATGTTCACAATAACATCTCCATCCATTGGTAATGAAACAAATAAATTGTTACAATACTTGATAGTTGTGAATCATGTTCACAATACTTGATACTTTTGCTGTTACAATGTTTAGGCATGGAATTAGACAAGTTGGTAGTGGATGGGCAGATGGACCAGCCTATGTAACACAATGTCCAATTCAAAGTGGTAAAAAATATGTGTATAATTTCACTATAATTGGTCAAAGAGGAACTTTTTGGTGGCATGCACATATTTCATGGTTGAGATCAACTCTCTATGGTCCAATAATCATTCTTCCTAAGAAAAATACTCCTTATCCATTTGCCAAACCCCACAAAGAACTTCCCATTATCTTTGGTAATAAGCCATAATTAATTCATTCGAATTTCTATAATCCTTCATTAATATAGAAATTAATTAATACAATATATATGTCGCAGGAGAATGGTTCAATGCTGACACTGAAGCTATAATTTCCCAAGCTTTACAAACAGGTGGAGGTCCTAACGTTTCTAATGCTTATACTATCAATGGACTTCCTGGACCTTTATATAATTGCTCCACAAAAGGTAACAAAACAATTATTTGACTTTCCAAATAATCATTGTACCACTAGAACAAGTATATATTAACATTTTCGAGATGTTCATTATGCAGATACTTTTAAGTTGAAGGTGAAGCCTGGGAAGACTTATCTCCTTCGCTTGATCAACGCTGCACTTAATGACGAGCTCTTCTTCAGCATTGCAAATCATACTCTCCGAGTTATCGATGCTGACGGAGTTTATGTTAAACCCTTTGAGACAGATACACTTATTATTACACCAGGACAGACCCATAACGTTCTTCTCAAAACTAAACCTCATTTTCCTAATGCCACATTTTACATGACCGCTCGTCCCTATGTGACAGGTCCTGGCACATTTGACAACTCTACAGTTGCCGGAATCTTAGAATATGAATCAACTAAACACCATTTGAAAAATTCACCAATCTTTAAACCATTACTACCAGCTCTGAATGACACAAATTTCGTCACCAATTTTACAAGCAGATTAAGAAGTCTCGCGACTCCTCAATTCCCTGCTAATGTACCTCAAAACATCGATAAACGTTTGTTTTTCACAGTAGGTCTTGGAACAAGTCCTTGTGATCAAAACAAAACTTGTCAAGGACCTAATGGCACAAAATTCTCAGCTTCAATCAATAATGTGTCATTTGTACTACCTACAACTGCACTTCTCCAATCACACTTTTTTGGACAATCCAAAGGTGTATACAAACCTGATTTTCCTTATAGTCCTTTACGTTGGTTTAACTATACTGGGAGTCCTCCAAATAACACCTTAGTTAATAATGACACAAAACTTATGGTTTTGCCATTCAACACAAGTGTTGAGCTAGTAATGCAAGATACAAGCATTGTTGGTCTTGAAAGTCATCCTCTTCATCTTCATGGATTCAACTTCTTTGTTGTTGGACAAGGATTTGGGAATTTTGACCCTAATAAAGATCCATCAAACTTCAACCTTGTTGATCCTATTGAAAGGAACACTGTGGGTGTCCCTTCTGGTGGTTGGGTTGCTATTCGATTTCTTGCTGATAATCCAGGTAACTTATTAGCATTTATAAAGTTTACTAGTATCATTTGAAAAACTTAGTTATATCTGGTTAAAATTTCTGACTCCACGAATAATGTATGTATAATGTTGTTTGTTTACCAGGGGTATGGTTTATGCATTGTCACTTGGAAGTTCACACAAGTTGGGGATTGAAGATGGCATGGTTGGTTCTAGATGGAAAACTTCCAAATCAGAAATTGCCTCCTCCACCAATGGATCTTCCCAAGTGTTGACAATTTAATTTTGTGCATTTTTTGTACTTACCATTTTTATTTTTATTTTGTCAATTCTTGATGTTTCATCATTTTTATACGTTCTTTTTATTTGATTGTGTGAAAAAGAGAGTCGAGGAATTTTTGTAAATTCAGAACTCTTAGAAGTTTGAAATCAATAACGAGAATTAAGTATCACCAAATTATCTTAATATTACTAGCATTCAAAATAATCGTCGTTTATTTCCTTAAACAACAAGAGAATGGGGCATGAATTCAGAGGTACATTCGTTTTAAAAAGGTAAAAATCATTTACACAAATATTTATCTGAAACAGTGTCTTTACCCACACACAAAGGTAGGAATGAGGTTAGCATACACCAGACCACACTTGTAGAATTTCAGTAGACATGTTGTTATTTAAGAGAAGTGGTGAATGTCTTGATGCAGAATAATTTGTCATTCAGTGTAGTTGAAAAGAATAACACAATAACTTAATGAAGAAAATTTTCACAACAAAAAAAGAGATCAAAACACTCGAGAAATCGCGAAGTGAACCATTGAATTTCAGTTCTTGTTCAACATTTTGGAAGATCTGAAGGTGGAGGAGGTAACTTTTGACTAGGTAACGGTCCATCTAACACGATCCAAGCCATCCTCAGTCCCCAGCTTGTGTGCACATCGAAATGGCAATGCATAAACCATACTCCTGTTTGATAAATCGCAAATCATTATCATTATTATTTTGATTGAATCAAGTTACTATTCATGTGCTTGTGTTAAAGAATAAAGTTCTTACCTGGATTGTCCGCGATGAATCTTAAAGCAACCCATCCACCAGCAGGGACACCAACCGTGTTTCTCTCTATAGGATCCTTGAGATTAAAGTTAGCAGGGTCATTATTAGGATCAAAGTTTCCAAATCCTTCACCAACAACAAAGAAATTGTAACCGTGGAGGTGAAGGGGGTGATTTTCAGCACCGAGAATGCTAGTGTCCTGTAGCACAACCTCAACACTCGAATTAAAGGGTAAGACAACGAGTTTTGTTGCATTGGTAACGAACGTGTTGTTTGGTGGTGGTGATCCTGTATAGTTGAATGGATTTAGAGGGCTGGCTGGAAAATCTGTGGTGTAAATCCCATTAGACTGTCCAAAGTAGTGAGATTGGAGAAGTGCTGTCGTTGGAAGGACAAACGATATGTTGTTTACTGATGCTGCAAATTTCGTGCCATTAGGTCCTTGGCATGTCATGTTTTTGGGGCACGGGTTAGAACCAAGTCCTACTGTAAAGAGAAAACGCTTGTCAACACTTTGTGGAACATTTGCTGGGAATCGTGTGTTTGCCAAGCTACGGAATTTCTTGGTGAAATTGGCAACAAAACTTGTTGAAGTCATATTTGGTAAGGTTGGTTTAAAGAGCTTGATGTTATTTTTGTTGGTGGGAGAACTATGTAAGGGGGATTCGTATTCTAGTATTCCAGCAACCGTAGAGTTGTCAAACGTTCCTAGACCGGAGAAGTATGGTTGAGCCGCCATTAGGAAGGTTGCATTTGGGTAATATGGCTTTGTTTTGAGAAGAACATTGGTGGTTTGGCCAGGGGTGATGAATACTACATCTGTGTTAAATGGTTTGGTGTAAATAGCGTCTGCCTCAACGATGGTGAGGGTGTGATTCGCAATGCTGAAGAACATTTCATCATTTAGTGCAGCATTGATCAATCGTAGCATGTAAGTCTTTCCCGGCTTCACCTTCAGCTTGAATGTATCTGAAGAAAAACCATAGGAGACATGATACGTTAATTTGAAAACGACCTTAGTACCATAACCTAGTTAACATATGCTAGTACATTTTGAACTGTATGATCATCTCATTTAAAAGCTTTAAGTTATAGACGAAGCACGTGGAAACTAGATTTTTATATATATATATATATTTGGTAGCTACGAGACTTGAACTCATGACTTTTACCTACTCTTATACCATTTCCACTCATGGTCATCTGTCTAACAGTTTAACCTTTTAGATAAGATAGTCACACAACTTCAACAACATGGAACATTGTGGTTGTCACTATAGTCATTGATTATCCTTGTTGAACGCACTTTTCAAGATCTTCCAAAATCAGTGCATTTTTAAACGATTAGATACGTGTTATACCTTTAGAGGAACAATTATACAAGGGTCCTGGGAGGCCATTGATAGTGTATGCATCTGAAACATTTGGACCAGCTCCTGTCTGAAGAGCCTGGTTTATTACAGCCTCAGGGTCTACATTCCACCATTCCCCTGAAACAACAAAACAGAACATTAACACTTTTGTGTCAACTAATGTCAAAATTTGGCTATGGTTCTGGTGCATTATGAAACTTCACCAAACATGATTGGAATTTGCTTGTGTGGTTTCTTAAATGGATAAGACTCGTTTCGTCGTGGGAGGATGATAATAGGTCCATAAACTGTTGATCTCAACCATGAAATATGAGCATGCCAGAACAGAGTTCCTCTCTGACCGATGATCGTGAAGTTATACATGTAACTTTGGTTAAATTGTATCGGACATTGTGTAACGTATGCTGGTCCATCCGCCCATCCGTTTGTAAGTTGTCTAATTCCATGCCTGAACATCGCAAAATAGTATGATACTACACATTCAGTACACAATCTTGTTTCAAATCGATACTTTATTTTTCGTGTTGTCTAAGTCCTTACCAATGAATAGATATATTGTTAGAAACTTGGTTGACTACCTTCACAATCACTCTATCACCTTCTCTTGCAACAAGACGAGGGCCTGGAAAACGTCCATTCACGCTAACTATGCTCTTCGTGGTGCATAATCGCGTAACGTTGTGTTGTACAATCTATAAGAACAATAAAAATGTGTACAAACTCAATGACAGTAGAAAAAATGAAGAGGAAAAAAATGAAGTTTACTTATTTACATTGAATGTATAATGCCTAGTAATGCAAAATGTTGATTGAGGTAATAGGCATAAAATGGCAAATCCAAAGAGCAAATAAGAGTAGCCCATTTATGTCTTGATTAATTTTGTATTACAATAATTAAAAGACTATTAATCACTATATATAGGGACATGATTAGGTAATAAGTAATAGTATTTAATTATGAATAAAAGAAGATTAATTTTGAAATTGTTGGAATGAAAGAAAAGTTTTATTTTCTCTGTTGAGTTTGGTCATCTTGTGAGTTCCATTTTGCTGTTGGTCGACCTTAATTTTAGAGTGTTGATAAAGTAAGATAATTCTCTTAACATGTTTAGTGTAATCTTTTACTATTACTAAGATAATATTAGGATGAGTTTGGTAGGAAAGGGAAAATATTTTCTTAATTACTTAATTTTTTTTACTTTTTTTTTTTACGTGTTTGATAAGTAAGCAGAACATTACTTAAAAATCAGTGAGAATCAACCTAATAAAATACACCATCTGAGGTTCAAACACCCATCTTGATTGTAGATTTGTAGTAGATATATTATTATCACTAGATCATTAATACTTATTGGTTTAAGACTGCATTTTTATTTATTTATAATCTTTAAATTTAGTTTTGTGAGATGATTGTTTTAAAACAACCTTTGGCCTCCTAGGGTCGATTTTTGCAGAAGAATAATAATAATAGTACTAATTAGAAACGAGAATTTTGGAAAAAAGAAATATCTTTTCTTGAAAAAATTGGCCTCCACAGGTCGATTTTTGACAATTCTTTAGCGGTGAAAAAATGTTATCTCATAACTATATATAATTGAGGCAAACACTGAGAAAATCAGGGGTGGAGCTACTTTCTGGTCAGGTATGAACCCCCTTCAGCAGAAAATTATGTTATTTATACATTGTTACAATATTTTTTTATGTATATATAGTAGATGTTGAACCTCTTTCCGCTAGTTTGTATATCTATTTCTTCAGTGTTTGAACTCCCTCAGTGAAAATTCTCGCTCCACCACTAAAAAAAGCAAATGGAAAGTAGGAGTGAGGGGGGTGATGTTTGTAGATGAGGAGGAAAATGTTAATGTGAAATATTACTTATGAAATTTATTTATTTTCCTCCTCCCATTAAAAAAAATATCAACTTTTATGATTAGTTTAATTGCTCTCTTAAACAAAACATTATATTACAAATAAGATTACAAGTAATGTCCCTATTATTTGTAGTTAAAATGTTCAATCTTTTATGACCCCCCTTGTTTTGTTTTAGTGTTAATCTGTGGTTGAACTGTTAAGATCCTGACTAAGAAGAAGAATATACCAGCTAAGCTAAGTTTTTTTTTAAAAAAAAAAAAAAAACTCTTAGCATTCAATAGTCATATTGGGATTTGGCTTAATCGGAACTCAAGGCTCATCTCTGATTTTCAACATAATTTATTTTTTGTTTTCTAGAGTTTGAACTCGATACTTCTAATTAAGTGAAAAATATCGAATCGTCCCACCACAACTTGTGTTAACGTAAATTTTTGTATTAACTATTCACCCAAGATGGCCACACTACATAATGCATATAAATTAGCGTAAATATTAAAATATGTTGTCATAATTATTTTCTAAATCGACGACCACATCATATATGCTTTGAAAGAAAAAAAGATTTTTTGAACATTATTCTGCTGATTCTATTTTATTATTATTTATATTCAATTTATAACATAGTGGAATTCAAACTTGATGTGAATGCTTTATTAGCCCAATTAAAATTTAGATTTATTACTTTTTCCTATTTTTATTATATAAAGGTATGTTTATCCAATTGACCTTAAAGGATCACAAACTTGCAGTTTTGATTTAAATGCTTGTTTGGATGATTATTTATTGTACTGTATCGTATCGTTATTTTGATTGTTATTTAAATTTTATTATATCGCATTATTATATCAATTTAATATGATTGTATTATTATCCTATTCTTCCCACCCCCTCTATATTAGTAATCCTATTTTACTTTCTAGCTTACCTTTTGCTTATAACAACACCATCATCTGTATCATTTTTTTAATAGTATTGTAAGCTTATTCCTCAAATTGTTCGATGGTAGCATCATGACATTACAGAGAACGATACAATCTATTTAGACAGTGTATGCATTGAAATAATATAACATGATTTGATACGTTTATTCCAAACAAGTTGTTGTGTGCGGTAACTGTTTGTAACTTTTATACCTTATCATAGGACGATCTTTTTCGAAGTTTACTTAGTTAGCTTTCGCATGATGCCTATTTATTTTGATCCTAACAAATGATAATAAAAATGTCTTCTCTTCCAGTAGTTTAAGGTTTGGCCGCAATTCTAGACTTAGAGGCTGAGAAAATGCATGTCAAGATTGTATTTCTTCATGCCTTTTTTTTATTTTGTCATGTATCATCTTTTGAAATTTGCTTCTAATTTTAAATTTAGATAAATTTAAAACTCTATTGGCTGTTGATCAATACTTATCTTCAATAATCATGATAGGGAAAGGAGAGTAAGATGTATTTGCTCCAAATTATGGCAAGACTACAATTTTAATTAAGTGCTTAATCCTTTATTATATTTTCTTAAACTTTACTAAAAATAACAACGTACATACCTAGTGAAATTTCACAAGCGGGGTCTGGGGAGGATGAAATGTACGCAGACCTTATCACTACCTCATCGAGACGGAGAGGTTGTTTTCGAAAGACCCTCATCTCTAAAATATCACCCCCAAAAGCAATAAATACTAGATATGAAACCAAATGGCTAGAATGAAAAGAAATGATAATTTGTAAAGATAATAAAAGTAACAAACTAAATGACGGACAATAACAACATAATATAAAAGGACACGACCACCTCTACTAACATACTATATCACAAGGACAGACATCCTAGCCATCTAACCTTCTATCCTAATACGCGACCTCCACTCCTTTTTATCTAAAGTTACGTCCTCGCTGATACGAAGCTGCTCCATTTCGTCCATGCTGCCCCAATACGATGTGTAACATCATCGTCGATATTGCTACTATTCTAGGTGATGGATCTCAAGATATTTAAAGTAATCTCTCTTGGGAATAGATTGAGTGGCAAACCTCACTTCAATGTTTGTTTCATCCTTCGCAACGCGGAATTTGCACTCCAAATATTATGTTTTGATCATGTTCAATTTGAACCTTTGGATTCCAACGTATGTCTCCAAACCTCCAATCTATCATTAACTTTATCCCCAATCTCATCGATCAGTACTATATCATCCGTAAAATAACATACACCATGAACCTGAATAGACCGTGTTAGTTCATCCATTTCAACTTTACTATTAACCAAAAATAGAAGTTCCGTAAATAGTTTTCTTCTCTTTTTTTTCTTCCCCTTTTTCAGGTGACTAAATGAGCGGAACAGAGACTCTTCATCTCATCATTTCTATTTCTAGTTATATTTTTATTGGTTCTAAAATTAAGGTAGTTGTAGAAATGACCTGTTTTACCATATTTCTAGAGCAGTGCCTTCTTACTTGATTCCTAATTTTGGATCTTAATCCCGTGGGGTGTTGTTATATATATTTGACAACTTTTAACTTTTCTTTCTTTTTACCATTTTCAAGGAAACAAAGTTTTTACCATATTTTCTTTTTTAAAAAGAATATTTGTATTATTTAAGAACTTATAAAGAAATTAGAGGTTAGAATTTTATGATAATAATTGATAACCTAATAAAATCGATGAATAATCTACTACTATCATAGATTGAACTACACTAATTGTGCAAGAAAATTCTCATATATTTAATGATGTATGCTAATGCTATTTAAATTCATAGTTGGACATTTAGAATTTAAATTTAAAGAGTTTAATATTGATATATAGTAGGGTTGACCTAATAACACAAGAAGGGGTGATGAACCATTACTTAATTTGTTTGTTTCTTAAGATTATTTTGCGGAATGTAAAGAATAATAAAGTAACAACGCGATACTTTTACGTGAAAAGCACCTGCTTCATCACAAGAGTGGAAAAACATGACCTACATCTTTGGAGAATTATTAATCTCACCTTCCACTAGAACAATGAGACTCAATAAAATTTAGATCATAAAAGATGCCACGCAGAAACTAATTCTAATCCTACATAGATTGTTGAATCCGCTCCAAGTTACCATAAATTTGGAGCTGAATTTCTCTAAAGTTTTACCTAAAGACAGCTTATAATTGAGATAGGTACAACTCAATTACAATCTTAATTAATTCAAAATTATTTTATCAATCGTCAAAACATACTAAATCCAACAAACACATAAACATTTCAATCAAAATCTTTCCTTATTCATGTTATATTAACAATTGATGGTATATTGATACAAGAAGAAATGTATGCTTATATATTACCCGTAAATGAGGTCTACGTTGATCGTGTTATAAATGTTTTGGCTAATCCAATTAATGTTAGACGTGAAATTTCAAATTTTGAATTTTGATTGATTAAATCACAATAGGATTCTTAATACTATACACATATTATCACTAGATTTAAGATACATTATTCATTGTAAAATAGCTTGTGGGGGTTGAAAAAGATGTAACATCTCATGAAGAGATCTAGGACCTCCTTAATATTGACGAAAAATGATTAATTATTATATGAGACTGATCTAACAAGAAACAAACACCTACTACTAATTACAACCTCTCTTTTTCTTTCATTGACCTCATTTTTGACCCTTGTCTCTTATTTCTTATTTAAAAAGCATGTCTACCTAAATGCTTGTTAAAAGGTTGATTACACTATTTTAACCACAAAATGCCCACTAATAACTTTTATTATGTTGAAACTAAGTATCAGTATTTGGACTTAATAAACATAGGATGTGTCTGGTATGAATGAGAATATTTTTCATGAAAGTAAATTTGGTTTCTTATTTTTTAGTGTTCGATAACTAAATATAATCTAGCAAAACGGTATAGGGGTGGGAGGGGACAGGGAGAGAGGCCTTGAGGGTGGTGGGGTTAAGGGGTAGGGTTTGAAGGTGTTGGGTAAATGGAGATTAGAGTCGTCAATAAGGGCTAGGCCCGTTGGACCAGTCCAATTCAATTCATGATTTGATAAGGCTAAGCTAGACCAAAAATACACGTATTGTTTAATTATTCACAATATTTTCCTCCACTTTATAAAAAAAGTCATTTCTTGAAATCCAAAAACCAATATTCTACACCTTTTTAACTGAAATATATGTATTTAAATTATTATTTTGATAAAATATAATCCCGAATCAAATATTGATTTTTTTTTCAATTGAGGGCTTTCGATGTGGCCCAAATTAGATCTAATACGTAGAGGAGTGTGGGTTAAAATAGTGAAATTTCCCTTTATTTAAATTATTGAAATTGAATAGTAGTTTCTATTAAATATTTTTAGATTCAAATTACGATTTTATTGTCGTTTTCAAATCTCTATTAAAAAAAAAATGAAAAGACAAATTTTTAAGTGAAAGCACATCCTAATTTAGCTCTTTAAAACTTAAAATAATATTGAATGAATCTAAAGATCACTATTACACCAAATGAAAATTTTCCAACCATTCCACAACATAAAATTTCATGAATTGTCATCATATCCAACTATCAAATCCACACAAATGTAAGTAAAAATAAAAAACAATACACAAACTTAAATAACTTTGTTTTACAACCTAACTAAAAGACAATTCTTGACATCTTACCCTATACAACTATAGAATTTTAACATTTGTCAAGATAGATTCAGAATTTTGAATTTATGAATTTTTTTAACGTCTGAATGAATTCTGAATTCTAGAAGAGATAACTTATTGGATCCCAAATCTTAAAAAAAACAGTTTACTTTTACTAAGTTCTAAAGAAGACAGTTGTTAATTACTGAATTACCGAACTCATAACTAGAACTCTAGCTCCGCTGCTCGTAGCGAAAAAGGAGTCAAGATCAGGAGAGTGAAAATATGCAATATTCTTCTTTGTTTTTGCTCTTTTCTCATTCTTCTTCTTCTTTCTTGGAGCTGGTGGACACTCTAATGGAGCTTGTATTTGACATTCTTGATTTTTTGGTGTTGTACACAATTCTTCTTCCATCTCCATGCTCATAAATTCTACTCTAATAACACAAATTGTATTCTTAATTTTTGCACAATGACAAGTAGAGAATATTGTGGTTTGTTTTATGGGAAGAGAGAGAAATAGAGGGGGGAATTTGTATTGGGGAGCTTAAAATAGTAGTGGTTTGGCCCTTTCATCCGATACAAAATAAACTATTATGACGGAGTTTAAACAAGGAAGAAAGACTTTTGAAAATTTATGGTCTTAAATAAATTATAGATATTTTTGTGGATAAGATAGATATTTTAAAGTTAAAAATTATTACTAAGTATAAAAATACGTCATTCTTTTTGGAATCGACTAAAAAGAAAGTAAGTCATATAAACTGGACAAAAAGAGTAATGTATTTTTAAAAAATAAAATAAAAGTATTTCAATTTTATATTTAATTCTGTATAGAGTTAATATATACACCTTTCGTCTCAAATTATATGACCTATTTTAATTTGATACGGAGTTTAAAAATAAATAAAAGGTCTATTAATTATTTATGGTCTAAAATAATTTTTTATTATTTGCACAATTGTCAATCATTTCATTGATAATGAGATATTTTGAACTTCAATTATGAAAGGTAACATTTTTTCTAGAATGAACTAATAATAATATTTTATTATTTGCACAATAGAATGAAAGATAAATATTTAAATCGTATCAAATTAAATAATAGCACATAAAATAAAATAAAAGGAGAAAAATATGTCACAAACTGAAACGTATCAACTTGATTATGATCCCTCAAGAGTAAATTTCAATTTTGATCACTGTGATATGTCAGTCACTCATTTAACATTCAATTATTTGAATATGCACTTTTGATTTCTCGACGTATGATGAAATATTAATTATTTCACCATTTAATTACTTATAAATTATGTTAAATTTATACTCTAAATATAATAAATCACATATATAAAAAAATTGAATACGTCAAATATCCAAAGATCAAAATTAAATTTTATCAATAATTTAAAATTTTATGAGTGGGAAATTTAAATAAATGAAAATGTTGAAAGTTCTTATTGAAATGAAATTATTCAAACATTTCAGACCAACAAAATAGTCGTCTGTCCCATCAATCAAGATGATAGAATATTTAGAATTCATAAATTGACATGATTATTGTATTTCCCATATTTTATATATAAATAAAATAAAAATAATTTACAGTAAATTATGGGGTGTCACCGACAAAAGTGGCCCCCGCTTAGACCGCGTATTTTTTGACATTTCAAAATCGGCGGCGCCTTACAACTGTTTCGGTCGGCACATTTTGGCGGGAAAATTTGGGTGGCAATTACGCGCATTTAATTTTTTTTTTTTATGTGTAGTTTTTGAAAAAGAAAATATTGGATCGTATGAATATATTATGTGATCTTATCTTGCATTTCGATCAAAGATTAATTTTGTAATGTTGTATCACATAAAACCCCATCATTTGTTTTATGATTGATCATTCAAGTACAACGGATACTATTCCCTCCGTTAATCTTTATTTGTTCTTTATTGATGTGACACAGGGATTAATTATTTGTTTAAATGATAAGGATAATTTTACCAAATCACCTTTGGATATAATAAATGTATTATCTTGAAAAATACAATAGAAAAATAATTATAATTGATGATAAAAGTAAATTCAAAACCAAGTGTATCATTATCTTTTGATTTCTTAAACTGAATAAGTATTGTTGGACATGCAAAAATAATATAGTGGACAAATAATAAAGATGGACGGAGGGAGTACTAATATTTCTTCCATTTCAATTTATGTAAGTTACTCTGATTTAGTATGGAGTTTAAGAAAGAAAGACTTTTGAAACTTATGATCCATAAATCATAAATATTTGTGTGGCTATAAATTGTTTCATCAATGGTAAAATATGCATTTTAAAGTTAAACTGTTACCAAATATAGAAATGTGTTACTTCTTTTTTAGACGGACTGAAAAAAAATCATATAAAGTAGGATAGATAGAATATACCGAATTAATACATGCAATCTTTTTTCTAATATACTCTACAAACGGCTTCATTATGTATTATATTTATTTAAGCTACATAACACAATATTTGATAATTAGTTAGAAAATAAACTATTCATATTTAAAATTAATCTACTATGTTTGATTTGTAATTTAGAAATCTTTATGATTCATATTATTTTTGTCCATCTTTATTTGTCCATGTTTAACTTGGCATATTCCTTATTCCCTTAAAGTAAGTTTACACTTCCTCTATCTCATATACATGACATTTTTTGTTTTTTAGCTAATCCAAAAACAATATCATCTAACTATATGATTTTAAAATCTCTTATTTATTGTTAATGGAATGGCTTTCAAGTACATAAATATCTAAATATTATTTGTAATCACAAATTTTAAAAAAAAATATTAAACGTCATATTATATCATATAAAATGAGACAGTAGTACAATTTTCTATTTGACACTCAGAAGTACAATTTTCTATTTGACTAAATTGAATTAACTGGGAATTTTAAGTACAGAATATAACAGAAGAACTTTGGAGACTATAATTTGACACCAGAATTGGAAATTTTGTCAAAATGAATTATATCATTTTACATATTAAAAAATAATTTTATTTTAATTTTAATGAGGTAATTTTAAGTATATATGTTCAAAAATTTCAAAACTTGCATTTTGTTTTTAGGATTTGTTTGATACTAAAAAATACTTTTTAAAAAATAAATAAATTTTTAATTTATTTTTGGATAATAAGTAAGCAAAGAATTAAACATTAAGATAGTATGTAAAAATTGCATAATGTCCAAATAATTTAATTATAATATAAATAACTAATATAGAATGGAAGTCATAATATTTGTTCTCTCTATCTACTTTTATGTGAACATATTTAATATTGTAAACTTTTAAGAAAATATACAACTTTGCATCATTAAATTACGTTTACCAATTTATTTACGTATCTACCAACTTATTTACATATTTACCGAGTCCAATTTTCTGACTTTTTTAATTAAAATAAATAGTTTTACTTATTTTTCTATATATATACGTGCGTGACCTGACCCGCATTAAATGCGGTCAGGCGGCTCATTAATGAGCCATTTAATGGAACCAATTTTTTTTTTTTTTAAGGAAGAATACTTTTATTATAAAGCGGGTAAGGTATATTATTCATACAAGAAGCATTAATTAGAGTTATATTTTGTCTCACACGTTTCATTATTTCCGAGGTGTCATTAATGGCACAATTAATGCCACTGACAGACGCGACCGAAGTGATTGACGCGCCGGTCCGTCAGCCGGCGTGTCTAATCACTTCATTAAAAGTTGTATTTTTTCTTCATCTTTATTGTATTATTGTTTTGTTTAGCACAAATTCTTGTTCTTCTTCTTCACAAATCTCCTCTATTCCGGCGATCTACAGGTATGTATTTCTTCTTTTTTATTTTTTTTTTTTCGTTTTGAATTCGTATTCAAGTAATGATTTTTTTTAATTACTTCATTAAAAGTATTTTTTTTCCTCTTCTTTCTTGTATTATTGTTTTGTTTAGCACAAATTCTTGTTCTTCTTCTTCACAAATCTCCTCCATTCCGGCGATTAAAAGGTATGTATTTCTTCTTTTTTATTTTCTTTTTTCGTTTTGAATTCGGTATTGTAAGAATCATGTCATCCCTTTCCATTAGGGGTTTTTTTGTCCCCAATGTTGTTTTCCTTTGTTATTGCGAATAATCGGGTTCTCGACCAAATTTTTTTTTTCTTTATGGATTGCAACTGGTAAATGGGGGGATGGGTGATGTATTTGGTTTCTTCATTGTCATATGGCATTATCTTTGGCTTTTTTCGGAGGCAAATTTGGGGTTTCTACTGGTATGCATTTGGGGTTTTTTTTCTGAGGCATGCAATTGTATGGTATGCATCATGGTATGCAACTAGTATGCAATTTTGGTTGAGTTGCATCATGTTTTTGTCATTTTTATGTTGGCATGTTAAAGTTTTTTCGGATTGGCTTGTTGCATGGTTGCTGTTTTAGGTATTTATATAGGTATTCCTTTGGTTTTTTTTTTCTTTTATGGATTGCAACTGGAAAATGGGGGATGGGTGATGTATTTGTTTTCTTCACTGTCATATGGCATTATCTTTGGCGTTTGTGGTAGCCAGTTTGTGG
The DNA here is from genome assembly GCA_029948455.1 of Solanum rostratum. Classification (NCBI taxonomy): domain Eukaryota; kingdom Viridiplantae; phylum Streptophyta; class Magnoliopsida; order Solanales; family Solanaceae; genus Solanum; species Solanum rostratum. The sequence continues at coordinate 72,967,629 of CM057048.1, read as the reverse complement.
GGGGTCTACTGGTATGCATCTTGGTTTTTTTTTTTTGAGGCATGCAATTTTGTATGGTATGCATCATGGTATGCAACTAGTATGCTTTTTTTGGTATTTATATTGGTATCCATTGGGTTTTTTTGGTGGCATGGAATTCGTACGCAATTGGTATTTATATTGGTATGCAGTTGATATTTTTTTGGGGGCACGGATTTGGTATGCATTTTGGTATGATGTTTGTGGGATTGTGCTGTTTCATGATGCTGTTGTTGGTATTTATATTGGTATGCACCTGGTATATATTTCTTGGGGGGCATTCAATTGGTATTCATTTGGTATGGTGTTGTGGGGTGGCCTTTGTTTTCAGGGATGCTGTGTTTGATATTCCATGTTGGTATGATTTTTGGTACAACTCTGAGGGGCATGTAATTGGTATGCATTTTGGTATGCTGTTGGGGGATGGTGTTTGTGTTTTCATGGATGCTGGTATATGGTGATCATATTGGTACTCTGTTTGGGTTTTTCGGGGGGGGGGGGGGGGGGGGGGGGCATGTAACTGGCATGTAACTGGTATGCTGTATTTGGTATGCAAATGGTATTTTTTTGGGGCATCTGACTTGACTATATTTTTATGTGTGTTTGGGTTTTACCTAGATTTCTTATTTGTGTTATTATTCTTTGTGTTTAACAGGACTAAATTAACATGGAAGTGACACCACCCAGGAAGAGCCCACGCTTTACTAGCACACTTCATTCGCCATCCCGGCCAAGTTTTGACCTGAATGCGTACACACCATCACCCCCCAAAAGGGCCTCTAGCAAAATAACTTCTGACAGTAAGGGGAAGCGTAAAATGGCAGACGTAGATTTGCCACACGACAGCGACTTCGAGGACGAAGTTCCTCTGTCAAAGAGGGCTAAGTTGCACAAAGCGCAGAATTCGCCCCCTGTTGCGAAGGCAAAGGTATTCAATATTTGGTATTTTTGCGTATATACACATATTCAAAATCCATGTAATATTTCCTTCTAATGCTGCATTTTTTTTATGACAAGAAATCTGTACGGAACAGCAAACAGCCACCGTCTGCCAGCAAAAAAAGTAAACAACCAAAGGGGACGAAGGCAGATAAAAAAGAAGCGCAGGTATAATTATAAATTATTTTTTATTCTCCACGTTTATGTTGGCTGTTTTTTTTTTTTCTGGGGGGGACAATTCATGTAAATACATATTTTTTTTTTCTTTGGACATTTCTCAGGACACCAAAAAAGCTACTCGATGGTGCTCGTATGTTAATGTGAAAGTTTTTGAGGAAATTTCTGAATTTTTGACCAAGTTCGGTATGCTCGATCGCTTTAAATCCGGTCCTTTTGGTAAGTTGCTAGACTTGGCTCAGTTGTCAGTCCAACCTCAGGTTATCCGGGCCATGATTCATTACATGACCAACAAGGATAATATTGGCGATTTTTTTATTTTTAATTTGAATGGGGAAGAGTTAACCTTTGGGCTAAGAGAGTTTCGGGCCGTCACCGGCTTGAAGTGTGGACCCGTTGATGATTATACCATTAACTTGTCGGGGAGGTCGAGGCTTATTGAGCGATACTTCCCGATGGTGTCTGATAGGGGGCTGGAGAAGCACTTTTTAATTAGTGCTTTTCGGGAAGGGTTGTTTGAGGAGGAGGATGTTTTACATATTGCAATTATTTATTTTATCAGTACTTACATTTTGTCATCTCCACCCAAAAAACACTTTATACCGATAGACCATTTTTTGTTGGTTGAATCGGGGCAGTACCAGTCATACCCATGGGGTCGCCGGTCCTTTTTTGACTTGAGGGACTGCATTGTCCGTCAGCTATCCGGGGACCCCGACTATTTCAAGTTTTGCGGATTCCCCTTGGCTTTGCAAATTTGGCTTTATGAGTGCTCAAACAAGGTGGACCCCATGGTTGCTGTCAGATTGGGGAATCGTAGTCCGCGGGTTTTTAATTGGACTACGCCTGATTCTAGGCTGTACTATGACAAGCTGTTGAGAGGGATGTTTCGCCGTTATGGCAGTCAGGTAGGCCCCTTTTCTGGTTGGGTTTATTTTTTTTTTTTGGGTGGATTCGTGTTTTTTCTTAACTAATATTTTGATCTCTTCTTTCTTTATAATTGAAGTACAAGTTTCAAAGAATTCAATTTCATGCGGAAGAGGTTGCTGCTTTCGAGTATGAGCAGTTGGAGGAATCAAAAATTGATGATCCCGATGTCCCCCAAGCTTCTGCACATCCTGCTGAAGATGTTGTTTCACGCAACATCAAAAAGTTATCCGAGGACATTGTGTTGGTAAGTAGTTTATTTCCCTTTTCACTTCCGGAATTCTTCATTCACTTTGTTATCTTTACAGCCCCTTTTTTCTTTCCATAGGTGCGCCAAGACTTCAAAGCCCTTGAATTGAAAGTTGAAGCGCAGATTGGGCAACTGAAGGCGTACATTCAAGAATGCTTTCAGAATCTATTAAACGAGTTCAAGTTTGTGCGGACCGAAGTCTTTAATAAGCAAGGAGTAGGAATTGAGGTACAGTAGAAGCCATCACTCAACACTTCTTTATGTGAACTTTGTTTTTTTTTTTTAATATACAAATTTAGGGTTAAAATAATTATTTTTTGGGTTTTTGTCCATGTGTGGTGGTATCATGGAAGAAGGTGTATATTTTTTTTTTTAAAAAAAAAAGGTATAGCTGTTTCTTACATATATCTTTGGTAACAATTGTGGTATTTATACTGGTATTTGCATGACTGTTATATCTGGGTTTGGTAATAAATATGGTATTTATTTTGGTTTTTGTCAGACTGCATGTGTGGTATTCTGGTTGGTGGGTTTTTTATATCTGTGTGTTGGTAGTAATTATGGTATTTTTATTGGTATTGCCTGACTGTTATGTCTCTGTTTGGTAATAATTGTGGTATTTACATTGGTTTTTTGTCTGTATGTATGTGTGGTGTTCTGGTTGGTAGTTTTCTAAGTACAAGGCTTTGGTTATGGCGAAGGTATTCAACATGGTATCCAGTAATGGTTTTTTTTTTATGAGTTATGCTAGACTCCAAGGATTCTTGCTATGTCATTGGTTAATTGGTTTCTTCTTTTTCTATTTGTGGTTATTATGGTTGTTTTACCGTAACTACGGCAATAATGTATGGTTTGATGAATGGTTACAGAATTGGTATCACCCTCTATTATAATGTCTTGTCTGAATGTTTTTCATTTCTCAATCATTTAGGTTGATGATGGTCATAATCCGGTAGGGGTTGATGCAAATGTGGGAGATTTCCCAGGAGTAGGTGTTGAGGTACCATAGAAGATAAATACATGTGTGATTTTTTAATATGTGTGGCTGGTATTAGAAATGGTATTTATCTTTTCATACAGTCTGTTTGTGCTGGTGGTATTCTGACTGGTAGTTTTTATATGTATGAGATATTGGTTTTTTTTAATATACAAATTTAGGGTTCAAATAATTATTTTTGGTTTTTTGGCCATGTGTGGTATTTAAGGAAGAAGGTGTATACCTTTTTTTTTAAAAAAAAGAGATAGTTGTTTCATATATATATCTTTGGTAACAATTGTGGTATTTATACTGGTATTTTTGTAAGACTGTTTATATCTGGGACTGGTAATAATTATGGTATTTATATTGGTTTATTGTCCGACTGTATGTGTGGTATTCTGGTTGGTGGGGGGTTATATCTGTCTGTTGGCAATAATTATGGTATTTATATTGGTATTCTCTGACTGTTATATCTTTGTTTTTGGTAATAATTATGGTATTTATATTGGCATTTAGGTTGATGACGGTGATAATCCTGTAGATGTTGATGCTAATGTGGGAGATTTCCAAGGAGTAGGTCTTGAGGTACCATAGAAGTGATCATTCACCAGCTGTTAATACGAAACTTTTTTCAAGATAAATACATGTTTGATTTTTTAATATTTGTGTTTTGGTATTAAAAATGGTTTTTATTTTTTCCTACAGTCTGTTTTGTGGGGCTGGTATTCTGTCTGGTAGTTTTATATGTATGAGATATTGGTTATTAAGATGGTATTCCACAAGGGTTTCATCAGTTGTATGGTTGGTAAAATAGTTGGCATTTTTTTCAGGGATGGGGTTGTTTTTATGTGTTTCCTAGCATGGCATGCATGGGGGTGTTATGTGTTATGGTAGCTTCCTAGGTTTATTGGTATTTTTTTTTTCAAAGCTTGGTATTGAGAATGGCTGCAGAACTGGTATCCCTCACATAGGGCCATGTGTTCCATTGGTGCAATCTTTTGGTATTCAATCTAGTGGCCTAAATTTTTCGCATTTCTCTGTCTTTCTGGTGATTATGCAAATTGACCTTCTCATTATTTTTAGGTTGACGATGGCGATAATCCAATTGATGTTGAGGCACATGTTGGAGATTTTCAAAATCCAATTCATGAAGTTGCCAAAGATTTTGAGGGCGCATGTCAGTCGCCAAAAAATACTGTTTCGCCCGGAGGTAAGTGTCTATGTAACCCATTGATTGGGGTCAATAATAATTATAATTGCACTTTGTTTTAAATTTAGTTCTCACAGAATAACATTCCCCAGCTGAAGGAACATCATCTGCAAAAAAAACTCCCACTTTGGATGATTTTGAGTTACCTGAATATAGGGAGTCGCAGATCGTTGCGCTGGAAAATAAAATTCCATATGTAACCCCAACGCAGCGTGATCGAACAAAGGCTCCGGGGAGGTTTGGGAAGTCACCATACACTGATTTAAGCAGTTCAGCGTGCAAGTCATCAGAGCCGCCAGTGTATTTTCAATTGAAGCACCCTTTTGCTGGCTATGGTGAATTTGAGGTTAATCAAGAGTTGGTTGATTTGTTTAACAAGTGGATTAAAGATAGGTTGTCCAAAAAACGGGGCAGGTACGTTTAAAGTTTTTCTTTTACTTCGATGTTTTTTATTTTTCATCAGTTTCCAGTTAGCTTTTTGTTTTTGTTTTATTAGGAGAGCGAGTGCTTTCACGATCAGTTCAAACAAGATTAATCCCCCATTCGACTTTGGGGTTGATTCTGTTGGATTGATGGATTGGTTTTATGTCATGGTTACAACGGGGAGCGCCTGGACTGATTCGGTAACACTTTTAATTATTTTTTTTTGCAAAATATTCTAGGGGGGTGTTTGAATTGTTGTTGATGATGGTACTTTTTAGTTTGGTTGTATGCAAGTTAGGTATGAACATGGGTAGTCAACATGTGTTGGTTCTTTGGTGATTTTCTGAGTTGTCAGTATCTCTGGTCTTTTTTATTTTGGTGCAACCTCTACTCTTCTAATTGGTTATTCATGGTTCAATAACTCTATATTTGGGTTTTGGTCAATGGGTGGTATTAAGGAAGCAGGTATATAGCTTTTTTTTATTAAAAAAAAAAAAAAGTTGTTTCCTATGTATATATCTTTGGTAACAATTGTGGTATTTATACTGGTATTTGTCTGACTGTATATCTATATTTTGGTAACAAATGTGGTATTTATTTTGGGTTTTTTGTACATCTCTGTTTTGGTAATAATTGTGGTATTTATATTGGGTTTTTTTTGACTGACTGTATGTGTGGTGTTACACATGTTTGGTTCTTTGGTGTTTTCCTGAGTTGGTAGTATCTGTTGGTCTTATATTTTTGGTGCAACATCTACTCTTCCAATTGGTTATAATTTTGGTACTTTATTTCTTTATGTCCTTTAATACAGCATGTTAATGTACTTATGTACTACCTACGTAAGAAATGCAAGTACGGCGATGCACCCCAGCGTAGAGTTACCACCACGGACACCTTTTTCATGAACTGGGTGGAACAAATTCATGACATATGGACTGCCAATAACAGGGACAGCACACTCATCACAGAAGATCATGATGTTGCACAGTACATTCGGGGATACAAGATACTGGCGAACACGCCATGGGACAAAGTTGATTATGTATGTATACCCGTTCATGTGCCGGAGAAGTGCCACTGGGTGTTGGTTGTGTTTTATATTCAAAGTAGGTGTCTTTTTATATTTGACTCGCTGAGTGAAGTCGGCTCGATGCACAATTTGGCTGTCATTCGGAGGGTCAAAAAGGTGGCAGAAATAATCCCCCTGTTCTTGGTGAGCACTGGCTTTTACGGCAAAAGGGACGACATTGCTTGGCAGCAGTCCGTGAACTATGCCGAGTATGCGTTATCGGACAGCCTCACCTTTGTTACATGTGATGATATCCCCCAGCAAGATGCTGATTCGAAGTAAGCATTTTTTTTACTAATCTTCTCAAATTTTTTATATATTCTTTTTTTTTATATACGGCAGATTTTGAATATACTGTTTTGTAACAGTGATTGTGGTCTATTTACGTGTGTGTTTGCGGAGCTTGTATGCAATGGGTATGATTATGTTCAGATTGGAAAAAAGTCATTTGACCCAGCATTCTGTCGCATACGTTATGGATCCTTATTATGGGATTATGGCACCAAAAAAATTGAAAATGGTGCCATAAGTGAAAGCGAGGTGACGGGCAAGGTGGTCAGCCGGTTTGGGGGTCCTAGGAGGCAGGTCGAGCACGTGGGACAAAGCGAAAGAGTACCCGCAGCCAAGTATGTGCCGAGGAGGAAATCATAGTTTTCAATAGCATTTGTTGGACATGATCTAACCCCCCAGCCCCCCCGACAGACTTTTTGTAAACAATGGTCTATATATTTCATGTTTGTGTAATATTAAATTTTCAGTTTTTGTTTTGCACACTAAAATATATGGTATTACTACCTGTTGTCCTAAATAAATAAATTTTAATGTTTCACATAGTTTGGGTGACGTTTTTACGCAGGCACCAAGTGTAATTAAACATACAGGTTAGACTTGATGAATATTTTACCTCCTCTTTAATTTTCCAGATATATCAACAAACCATTATACACCCCATGCCGTATACCACAATAACACCAAAGAACTGGCAATGTTCTTTTTTCACAAATGCAAAAAAATTAATAGCGTCATAGTATAATCCCTGCCAAGGATCCAATCAAACTGGGCTCCCGAAACAATTAATAATAAGGTATACAAGCATGTGCCATCAATAATCCATGAAATTTTTTCCCGAAAATAAAAACACATAAAAAACCAATAAGGATCCCATGGTGTACACCACAAAAATAAACCAAAAGAACTGCTATTTTGTTCTTTTCAACAATGAGAAGAAATCACAAACCAATAAGGATTCCATGCTGTACACCACAGAATAAAAAAAAAAAAAAAATCCCACATTTGTTCTCTTCAACAAATAAAGGAAATCAGAAACGAAGAAGGATCCAATGATGTACACCACAAAAAAATAAACATACAACTGATATTGTTCTCTTCAACAATGAAAAGAAATTAAAATTTTTTTACATTATAACAGTTGCAATGGAATCTTAATGTTCCTCCCTAGTCAGTGGTCCACACAACAAAAATCATAATACATACCAAATAAAACACCAAAGCACTGCCAACCCTTCCCAAATCAAATAATATAATTCTACAAATTCAGCACAAACAAAAAAGATGAACCCTTACTGCCCCATATTCACAGCCTCACAAAAACAAATCCATGCAGTCCCCACCCCACTATGCAGCGTTACGCAACTTTTTTTTTATTTTTTGGGTTGCAACGATTGTTCTCGTCACCTTCCTGTTCACTCACACTGCACTTACCCTTACTTCTTTTTGCTTTCCTTTCAAAGAATCCCTTCTTCCGGTCTTTGTTTGACGGACGACCCGGTCCCCTTTTTGTGGTGGGTGGCAGAACTACCTCATCAACCACATGTGAGGGAACTGTCCAAGTGCTTTCGCATGGTAGTGGCTCAATTGGTATTGCGTAAGCGTCCATGAAATTTTTGGTACTGTAGTAGATGGAGCAGAAGTCATTGACGCGCAATTTCCTAAACTCAATTGCAGCTATTGCATGGGAACACGGCATTTCATCATGTTGAAATCGCCCACAACTACACGTATGTGTGTTAAGACAAACGGTGAATCTCTTTGCACCATCGAGTACGGTATGAAGATATTCAGTTGAAGCACGCACCTTCATTCAAGAATTATCAATTAATATGCCAAGGTTAAATCAATATGCAAAGGTTAACCTTCATTCAAGAATTATTAATTAATATGCCAAGGTTAAATCAATATGCAAAGAGTATCAGCTGCCTCTACAATCCTTTGATCTCTGATTCCTCTATTTCTATTCAATACAGAAAGAGTCAGGATACCAAAAGAACAAACATGATTACTTATAAATATAAAACTGCTCATTTTGCTATAGGCTTCAGTTTAGCATGTATTTGACTAAATACTAGAGAGTATCAAATGCAAAGGTTAAATAAATATGAATATTTAAAAAAATTTAAAGTATATTATTACACTAACCGTCATTCCATTCGACAAATGCATATTCTCCACCAACAACTTGTTATATTTTTTGGTCAAAATGGTTGTCGTTGTCCTGCCTTCTTCATTGTTTTTTTCATTCCAACGTTGTATTGTTTGCCTCACATATTCTAACATTGGTATAACGGGAAGTCTTCTCCCAGGCAATATTGCATAATTGAATGATTCAGCTATGTTGCTTGTCAACGTCCATGTTCTCTTTACTATGGTATGACAGCGTGACCACTTCTCAAAATCGGCCTTCTCTAGATAGGGACGAATTTTTGGATGGATGTCGTCCATTTGATCCATAAGGGTGTTAAATTCATCCATTGTATATGCCTTTGCCAAACCGAAGAAGACTTTCCTTACTTCATCAATATGTTTGTGGGTGAACTTTAACAAATTAGACCACAAATGGTAGACACAAGCATAGTGTTTGATGTCTGGATACACTGTTGATGTAGCCTTCCATATGCTCTGATTTCGGTCAGAAACAAAACACATACCATCCCGTTCACCAAAAGCTATCTTGAAATTTTCAAAGAACCATCTCCACGACTTGTCATTTTCGGAGTCAGCGATACCATACGCCAGTGGCAGAATATGTCCTAAATTGTTATCAAAATTAGACCCTCCAACAAAACATACATTTGTTATATTGTAATTTTCATTTTTTTTTTGGGGATACCCATAATAAACAATCACGATGAATTATGAATAACTTTTAACCAAGCAATTTTGTTAGAATACCAACCTCCGGGATCCATTGTGGTAGCGATTAACATTGTCCCTTCAAACGTTGAACGGATGTGTGTACCATCTACCACAACAATTGGACGGCAGTATTCCCATCCTCGTATGCTTGCTTCAAGAGCTATGAACGAGTATAGAAACCTGTCTTCATCTGTTTTTTTAAGATTAACAACACTGCCTGGGTACGCGGTGGCCAATACATGCAAATAAATTGGCAGTTTTGAGTACGATTCTATTGGGTCCCCCCGCAAAATCTTCATTGCTTTCTGTCTACACCTCCATGCTTGCATGTATGTCACTGAAATACCATGCTTCCTACGCAAGTCTGTCCTTATGTCCCCGGGGGTGTAAATTCTCCTTGGGTCGCTGAATTTAGGCACCAACATGTTTCCCAGCATAGAACTGTAACAATGTCTCCGTGAGTACAACCTCCCTAACCCTGCGCACACATGCACATCGTTGAATACGCGGACCTTGAACAATTCAGTCACACCAACGGACGACGACTTGAACAACCATGAGCATTTCTCATCTGCACACCTCAATGAAAAGCTACAAATAACAACAAACCAAACCATCTATAAGAATTCTATACTGCAAACACTAAGAAATTTATGCATGTCTGTTTATTATAAAATACCTTGATTTACAAGAACGTACAACTTTATATTGGAATTGCCGCACCAAGGCATATCTTTGCATAACATCAATGAGTATATGCTTGTTCAAGTACATTTGTCCTTCCATGACAATATCTATTGAACTGTTTTTTATTACTACATGATCTTCATTTTCTTCTTGGAATTCCATATTCTCATCATCACTTTCATCCCAATTGTCAATTGGTGGGTTTACTTCTCTGTGGACCACTATTTCATCATTTGTTAACTGTGGTGGTGGATCAACATTTCTTGTATTATATGTCACACACAATGGATATTTGGCGAAGAAATTAGGATCCAAACTTCTTTGATCCAAATATACCTTTACCCCCATGTCATTGTGTATTTTCAACGGCGGTAATTTCACGTCTACGACATATTTTATTACCAACTCAACACTTCTTAAGTCTAACCCTATTTGGGAAGATATTACCTGCAGTAAACCATGATAATTTGATGAAGTATCATATAATATTCCTTCCATTTTGTAATTGGTGTAGTCACCTGCATTCACACCAAATTCATTATCAACACCACCAACAACGTCCCAATCATTAAATAAACACCATTGTCCACACCAGAAAATAATACCCAATGCAACATCTTTGCAAAAAAACAACATGTTCCGGTTAGTATACCATTCAATACTACAACGGAAATACCATCAAACCAACTACAAACACCATGTTAAATACCAAGAAAATACACTAACAACAGCGTTGTTAAACACCAACTTGTTCCAATAAATATACCATAAACTCTTACAAAAACCATAGCACTGAACAAAAAACAAACACCATGCCCTATACCAAACAAAAAATCAATGCAGCAGCCTTGTTAAACGCCAATATTTTACAATTAATATACCATACATCAAATGCAGATACCTTTGCCTATACCAGGAAAAAGAAAATTTTAAACGCCTTTCTCAAACCGCAACATCACTGAACAAAATAAAACAACCAACTGACCAGGTGCGACACCAACTTCAATATAATACAATATTGTTGCAATTAATATAGTAGATATATAATTAAATAATATACCTGTTATCTCCCACCTCCCATCATACTTCAATAAAATTGATACCACTCTTTCAGTATTCATGGGTATTGTTCAAAGGAAAGCCTTTCTTTTTCAAGCCTTTTGTGTCCAAGAAACAAGCACATGGTCAATAACTTATTAAATACACAAAATTACATTCCATCCACTTTATCCTTTGGGTAAAAAAAAATCATGGAAAAAATGGGGGACAAAGGCCCCTACCGTACGCATTTTTGGGGCAATCCCTTCATAGGGGGATTGAGGTTGTCATAATCCCATCAAATCAATTAAATGGATTTGATGGGTCTTCTTCCAAAAATTCTTTTCAATACATCTTCCATAAATACATTTCAAAATACCACAATTTTAAACATCACCTTTTTTAATTGTGTACAATAAGACAAATATGTAGGAACATATTAATAAATATTTAATTCCATGTAATTCACTACAATTCCATTTTTATTTTATTTTTTAAAAAAAATAACAATTAAATTTATTATATTGTAAATTTTTGTCTACCTTCACATTATGAATTATACGTAACACTAATTTTTTCCGGGAACACAAAATATTTTGGTTCATAGTTCAATCATTTTTACGGTTCACATTACGTTTACAAATTGAAAATTGTATTCTACAATTGGGAAGGACATAATACTTCTTTGTCAACTATAAAAAAATAAAATAATATTAGACAAGAAACCCATCACAAACATCAATTTCTAAATCTTTTAAATATCATTAATTTATTCTTCCTCTTAACCACATATCACATCACACTTTAATCAACTTTATCATAAAAAAAAAATACTCTCTTTCCTACTTTTTAATAAAAGTTGGTATAAATTAGGTAATTTAAATAAACTTGGTATAGGCTTGTAATTTCATAAACTAAAAATGGCATTTTTGAAATCCACCCTTTAATATTTGACATATTTATGAAAAATATAAAATGAAGTATGGAGTAATTTTGTTTTCCGTTTTGACTAAATCATGACAAATGTGAAAATTGGAGTGATTATGTCAATCAGGACCTTTTAATCCTGCGCTACAGTAGCACAAATTACAAATTCACAATAAAAACGTCATAATTGTAAATTGCAACACCAATCAAAACATGGACAACTAGGATTGTTGAGAACACAACAATTAGGAATAGAAGGGATCAAGAGTTGATTATGTGACTTACGTTATCTAGATATATATATATATAAATTCGACAACTCAAAAATTTTATATTTATCGGTAAAAGTATATTTGATATTTACATGTTCAATAATAATAATAATCCTCTTTTTAATGTCATTTCTAGACCTATTTCAAAGAATCAATTTGGATCCTCTTTTTAAAGTCATTTATAGAACTATTTCAGAGAATCAATTTGGATTCATGCCGAGGCGATCGATTATTGAAGCATTTCATCTTGTTCGGAGACTAGTGGAAAAATATAAAGAAAGAAAGAAAGAAAGGGGGACCTTCATATGGTATTCATTGATCTTGGGAAGGCCTATGACAAAATTCCAAGGGATGTTCTACGGTGATGTCTAGAGGCGAAAAGTATTCCAATGGTATATATTAGGGTGATAAAGGACATGTATGACGGAGCCAACACTTGAATAAGAACGATTGGAGGAGACTCAGAGTATTTTCCTGTTGAGATGTGACTTCATCAAGGATCTATCCCCCCCCCCCCCCCCTCTTTTTTTGCCTTAGTGATGAATGAGCTGACACTATCTATCTATAAGGAGGTTCTATACTGTATGTTATTTACGAATGATATAATACTAACTGATAAGACCAAGGATAAAGTTAATGATACGTTGGAGGTCTGGAGACATACTTTAGAATCTAAAAGTTCAAATTGAGCAGTATCAAGATTGAATACCTAGATAGAATACTTGGAATGCAAATTTAGTGCCGCGAGGGATAAAGCGGACATTGAAGTGAGGCTTGTCACTCAATCTATTCCCCAAAGAGAAAGTTTTACATAGCTTGGTCCATCATCCAGTAGTGATATATCGATGATGATATCACACATCATATTGGGTGGCATGGATGAAATGGAGGCTTGCCTCTACAGCATTGTTGATAAGAAAATACCTCCTAAACTTAAAGACAATTTGTACAGAATGGTGGTTAGACTGTCTTTGCTTTATGAGATGCAGTGTTGGCTAATCAAAAACTCACATGTTCTGAAGATACAGGTTGCGGAGATGAGGATGTTAAGACGAATGTGTGGACATACCAAGGATGACAAGATTAGGATTCAGATCATTGGGGAGAAGTTAAGGGTGGTCGTTGTGGCAAACAAGATAAGAGAATCGAAACTATGATGGTTTGGGCATGTGCAGAGAAGTGCTTACGCTCCTGCTAGAAGGTGCAAGAGGTTGGAGTTAAGGGCTATGCGAATGGATAGAGATAGACAGAAAAAATATTAGGGAGAGGTGTTAGACAGGATATGGTAGCTTCGTATCACCGAGAAGATGACCTTACATAGAAAAAAATTGAGATCGTATATTAAGGTAGAAGACTAATAAGCTTAGTAGGGATAAGATGATATCTTGCCTTGTAATAAATTATGTGATTATTGACTGTCATTTATTTTACTACTTGTATTGTATTTATGAGTTTTCAGTTACTTTCCACTACAATCACTTTTGTATCTAATATCTTCTACTTATGAAGCTGATATATTTGCATTGAGAGTCTTCTGAAAACAGCTTCTCCATCTATATGAGATAATGGTAAAATCTGCCTACAATTTACCCTTCCCAGACCTTATGAAATTTCACTGGGTAAATTGTTATTGTTAGAAGTTAATTAGTTTTAAAAGATAAAATTTGAATACCTATGACAGCAAATAAAAATTTTGATTGTTCACTTGTAAAAATGATTCCTTAAAAATTTGCAAAGCTGTGTTTTTCAAAATGTACCACATCATGGCAGCATTAAAAAAATGCACAGTAACTACACAATACGGAAAAATGGGTGCATTTATTTTTTTTCTACTGATAGGAATTTTTTAAATTGAAAAATTACCAACATCAAATATAACTCCTTGATATGTTTTATAAGTTTTAATTTTAAAATTAATATTTGTACATATTAAAATTAATATATAAAACACTATCTATTTTAAACATTCAGGAAAGAATCGTCATCCATGCACCCCAAAGAGATTTAAAATGTTGACTACCCATTAGTAGACTTCAACATTCCATTGTTCTGCCTTCTTCAATTGGGGCAAGCCTGGTGCATTAAAGCTTCTGCTATACGTAAGATTCAGGAATTGTCCGACCGAAAGAGCCTATTGTACGCAGTCTTACCTTGCATTTTTGTCAGAGGTTGTTTCCAAGGGCTTGACCCCATGAGGCCTCTTGGTCACATGGCAGCCTTAGTTTGCATTTCTGCCTTCTTCAATTGTTTCTTCTAATTCGCACACAAAATACCTTCAAAAGTGCAGCAAATGTAAGCCTCGAATCGATGTTCATACCAAACTAACTACTATGCCTTAATCCCAAGCAAGTTGGGGTCGGTTATATTAGTTCCAACTGATTAACGCATATTTATAATGAACGAGAGATTTTATCAACACGCAGAAAAGATAGTTTGGACATATGTTACCATCTCTTTCAGCAAGTGACGACCTAATTTCATCAATTCCCTGCTCCATGCCCTTGAGTTCACACATGTAGATGAAGGTGCTCTCCTTTTGGAGCAAAATCCGTAGTTCTTCAGCATATTAAGCCATTCTAGTTCGAATGTACGTCTTTTCACCCTTTTCGTTTATTTGCTCTCTGCTCACAGCAAAGTTCAGACAATTCAGTTCACCGTAAAAATTGCAGGCCCCTAAAGTACGAGTAATAGTAGAAATTAGCCTAATCTGTCACCCTATAGTTATCAAATCTCAAATTCGTACAGTTATATTAGTTGGCAAACTTACAGGCCCCAAAACAACCGAGTATTTTTGGAATTTGTATATCGTTCACCTATAGTTGTTGGAAGAAATGAGAATCGCCAAAATCAATCATACTCTAAGCGTATGCATATCAGTTTGTTTAGAATCAACTGTAATATTTGAAAATTTTAGAATAAATAAGAACTCAAGCTTACGGTTTTGGAGTCACAAGGGCACAGCCAACAATGGAGTACAATCTAAGCTTGTGAGGCTTCCCATTGGCATCAACACCATCAGCAATCACACCAATGAATTGGCCTTCTCTATAAGGGACCTCTCCTGATCAACCCATTAAAATTAATTCAGCTCAAACACCAATTTATACGACATACCCGGGGTTACACAGCCTTACCCTACCTAGTGAAGGGAGAGGTGGTTTCTGACAGACACCGAGCCAAAGTAATTTATACACCAAAAGAAAAGCCAATGATTTGTTAGACTAAGAGCATACCCTCAGTGGTAAAAACCATGTGCCAAGTTTCACCAGGTGCATCATCACACAGTGATCTTAGTGTTGAGTAGACATCTACCAACATAAGGTTCCTTTGGCCGGAATTTATTCACACCATAAGGTTCCATGCCTTCTACAATAGCCAACTATTGGCTTATGTGGAGTGCAGCTCCTTTGGCAGGAAATTTAGTTACAACTAACTAATGGACAGCTCTCCCCCATGTGCCAACGATATGGGCAGTCTCAAAGAGAGGTTCAGTGAAATAGACATGTCTGTGAAGGTGCACGTTCCATCTAATATTACAGATTTAACAATGGGAATTGGGATACAATTGAAATAGGAAATACGATCATCACAGATTGCAAAATTTCAACAGCATCCAGGACAGTGGACACCAATATCAATCTGCAAAAGTCTTTCCCTTAAGAACCCAGGTAGCATCATTAAATTCTCCTTTGAATTTTACAACCCTATGAAGTTATGGTCACGCCACCAGAGGCAGCAGTAGGAAAAGTAGGTCCAGAATAGAAATTAAAAAAAATCGAAGGACCTTGCCCCCGAACTTCTTATGGTAATATAACCAGCATTCTGTTAAAAATTAAAAAGGAAATGAAACTCTACCAGTTCTTCTTCTTTATCCCCAAATTTTCCTATTAAGTAACTGGACATATATTTATGGCTTTATGCTGGTGGAAAATTAAAAATAGGAAGCTAATCATTACTTATATGAGAGCTTGGTAATGAACAATAGCCTGGTATATTAGAAGGCTTCATCGACTCTTTTATGAAGTAACAACTATGAATGCTCTAAACCTTGGTACCCAAATTTTGAAACAATATCACAATTCTAGTCTCTTTTCAATAGCTCTAACGGAATTAACAGTGACTGTCTTTTAGTTAAAAAATCTAAAAGTAGGATACGTCAGATGCATGTCAACTAGGCTAAATGTCAAAGTGTACTATCCACCTAAACAGCTGAAAGAACTAAAGTGAAAATGATATCTAGGAACTATTTGACATAAAATTCTTCCCTGAGAATGAAATCCAACTTCCATTGATGGAGAACAAAGGGAGTTAATTTATTTTCTCATTATCAATGACCATTTAAGGATCTGCATCACGTACGCCGAAGTGGAAATATTTGTGGTAATAACAGCAAACAACAGGCAAAACTAAAAGTAAAGAACTGAATAGAACTACTATGCAGGTGGGGAGACAATAAACAGCATAGCAGCAAATGACCAAGCATTACCTCCATGTAAGTGAGAGAAATCATCTTCTGACTCATCCTCATGATTCACATTCATAAAGGGTGCAACAGAAGTTTCTCTGGGTGGTACAGTCCTTTTTGAGGTTCCTTTGGCAATATCGTCATCTCAACAAACTCACTGCAGGTTGCCACTGAGTGCCAATCCTTTACACAGCAGCTCCTCATCTCTGGATTTGCAAAGGGAAACAAATGTTAAGGGCTATTAGAAATGAAATAAAACCACAAGAACTAGAGGTTCTTACACTGTTGTTCACAAGAATCATCACACGCTTTTGGTAAGAACTACACTGTTCAACAAGATCGACTATCACCACCTCCTTCACAGACTGCATAGATGTCGCATAATAAATTAAAACATGAATGATAATTCATCTTGGACTTAACAAGTACTGCCAAACATAAATTGGATATAACAATGCTATGAACCAGTATATATTTTAACACTCAATGATGAATGAAACATCACTTATCCAGAAAATGGAATACCACATTATAGTTCCTCGTATTTCAGCAATAGAAGTACTGAAAGGAAGATTAGGATTTCTATGATTTATTAGCCCTATGAATTTAACCTACGGATTAGACAAAATCAATATCTGTAATAGGCACATAAAAGTATCTCGATCGTCATTAAAATGATGAATTCCTTTCTCCATTGTTTTCTATATGGTTCCTTCACTATTATATTCCCTTTTCTTACTGATTTTGATATACTTTACTTGAGCCGAGGGTCTACTGGGACAGCCTAAGGTTGCATACACACCACCCTCCCCACACCCCATTTGTGGTATTACACTGGGTATGTTGTATTACCAATTTCATGTCCACAACTACCTCAGCGTATTGGTTTTCACAACAAAAAAATGTTTGATGTCTCCTACTTCGTCATTCAATGTTTCAATCTAAACTAGTCATTCAACCTTATGTACTGCACCAATATTTTTTTCTTAAAAACCTAAATGCAGCAACAACATGCGCCCATCAGAAGGGAGAAAAAAACATGCCAGATATTTTACATTAAAGGACTTCTAAAGGTGCAACTTTTTTTTTTCTCTATTAATTTTTGTTTCACTGGGGAGAGGATACTTAATAATTTTACCTAAGCTTATCATTTCGATAAGTGAAAGGGAGGAAGGGCGCATTCAGAGAAAGTGTAGCTCTGAAATTTTCCACTTAATAGAATGAAGTAGCCAAGGACTACCCCCAAAAAAGAAACTCATTTGCCAATAGAATAATTCATACAAGCCTTCCAATTTCAACTTTTATAATAGCAAATGGGGACAAGTAACCACTAGGAACCTGAGAAACAAGAAGGCAAAACAAGTACTGACCTAGGATTCTTTGGATCCAAGGCACCAAGCATCCTCCATCAGGACATCTGCTAGCCCCTCAGCACTTTGAATCTCCGCAACACTGAAAAGACAGGATACCAAAAATGTCACTTACTTGAAATTACCTTTTCTTTAGAAATGTTGCTTACTTGAAATTGCGATTTCTTGATTTGACTTTCTACATTTACTTTGTACATGACGTCTCATTAAACAGAAGACAAGGAACAAAAGGCATTGTAGAAAGTTGCAATAAAGTTTGACATAAGTCGGATAAAAAATCCTCATCGATTAGAGTGCATAGTAGTTGAACAAAAAGATAGAGCTCCAGAGACCACAAGTCACTTAAATGCCAATAAAAACTCAATTCAAAAGAAAGCAGCAGTAGAGTATAGCTGAAATTCAGGGCTTTTCATATCATACTACCTCGCTAAGATGGGAGAATTTAATGCCTACAAAACGGTTACCAAATGATTGTTGCAAGCAGCATCAAAACTGACAACATCGGAACTGTGTTTTGATAGAAGTTGCTCTAGTTGACCAAAAATTCTAATGATTTACTGTATTCTTCCAGCTACAATGCATAAGCTATGAATGGGTCGGAACTGCTAACTGATGTAATAGAAAATGATAACTGGACCTTGGACCTAACTCAACCCCAAAAACTAGCTCAAGAGGGAAGGATTGTCTAAGACCATATACGGAGACCACCCATCCCTTTCTCATCCAACAATGCATTGTTTGAATCAGAAACTTCACTTACACTTGAAGAAGGCTGCCGTACATGCTGGATACCACAAGTACTAAATTTTCATTTCTAGATAGTAAACTTGAGAGTCTAATAAAGGAACACTTATTGACCTTAAAACACAGAGATGGTGCATATAAACAATAGTGAAGCACTTGCTGAAGAGAGAGAGGTACACATAAATAATATCCATAAATGTTCATAAACAAAATTCCAACACTTTGAGCAGGAACCATACCAAAGGCCTCAACTGCAGCCTCCTCATAAGCAGAAGGCATGTGAACTATTGGATTTGTGTGGTGTAAATAAAGGTACACTATATTCCTCTCGAGGTGGAAACTCTTCACCTGCAATTTTCATTATTAAAGAAAATATATGAAGATTTGAAAATGAATTTATAATCGGTAATCAATCAAATTGGTAAAGACTACTATTATCTATGTATAAAAATGGGAAGCCAGAATGACCAAAATAACCTTTAAATGTTGAATGATGCCAATATCCTTAATAGCTTGTTTGGATTGTGGTTTGCCATGGTTTCATAATGTATGGTACTATATGGTATGGTAAGGTGTCGTACAGTACCGTACAATGTTTGGATAGACTGTATGGGTTGCTATTGTTTAATGATAATTTGTTGTTTGATTTGAATGTATGGTACTATATTGTAACTTATAAATTTACAAAAATGTCCTTAATTATTATAAATATTAAATTTGTCAATAATTTTTAAAAAAAATTTTAAATAAATACGTAGGATCGATTAGAGAAACATTCAAGCTAAGATATCTCCAATCTATACAAACAACACAAGAAAATAAAAAATAAAAACTTTAAAAAAAAAAAACCTCAAAAAATAGACTAAAACGTGAAAAGAAAAAACGGAAACCGGAAAAGAAGTTTCAAAAGTTGACGCAGGGGAAAATAAGTAATACAAAAAAAATACATATATTAAGATAAAGTTTAATAAGGAATAAAAGATAAATTAAAATTATTTAAATTTAAATAAGGATATAATTGGAAAAAAAACCATGAGATACCACCAAATTGATGGTTTCAAAAAGTGGGGGTTTTCATGGTTACACAACCATGGAACAAAACCATAGCATACCATATAGTTAATGAAACAATCAAAACAAACCTGTTTTATTAATAACCATACCATACTATACCACGGAAAACCACCATCCAAACAAGCTGTAAAATGCATTATCTCTTTAACAGAAAGGCCAATGATTTGTGATATTAAGAGCATACCCTCAGTGCTAAAACCATATGCCAAATTTCACCAGGTGCATCATCGCCAGTGATCTTAGTGTTGAGTAGACATCTACCAACATAAGGTTCTTTTTTGGCCTAAATTTATTCACAACCACACCTTCATCGTATTTCTTTGAAATCTTTTCAACTTTAGTAGGAGCCTCTGTGGTCAATTGGGCTCTGATAGAAACTAATCTGCTACCACTTGACACAATACTGTAGTACAAAGGCACCTTTCATGACAAATTAATCCATCGTCAGTATTACAGTATGTCACAATTCCCATAGAGCAAAACGAATTTTACCTTGTTAAGTTGATTTTGTCTGCGGAGATGATGGAGGTTCTAGTCGGAAATGAGGTGGAGTTGGATGAAGGAAGAGAAACTGCAGCACCTACTGCAGCAGCCATGTTTATGAAGTAAGATTACAGAAAAATGGAATTAAGAAGGGGAATGATGAATTACTCCTGATAAAACTGAGAAGCAACCTTATCCATGTGATGAATTCTCTGTTCCCCTCGTGTTCCATCGCCGAAAAAGAGATCTTGTACCACTATTAAGATAGTCATTTAAGTTGTAGCCCATAGACCTCATTCTTTCCAAGAGATCAACAGCATGCTGTGCTTTATCTTGAGAATGGAGAAGGAACTGAAGCAATTTGTTACAAATTCCTGGCATCAAGCGGACACCTCTCTCCAAAGTATATAGGAAAACCTCGACTGCTTGATCCAAGTTTCCTTTTTCGCAAAGACTACGAATCAGCATTACACAACTTGGGGCTGAAACCATGACATGAAACTCCACAAGTAAGGAAAAAATCTTTAAAGCCTCGTGCGGCTTGCCTTCTTGACACATTCCAATCAACCAAATGTTGTAAGGTGATGAATCAAAGTCTTCCATTTTTAGGTCTATCTCAAGCAATCCTCTAACTACTTTTTCTATATCACCTTTCTCTAAGTGTTTCTCAATTAACCCTATCACTTCGCCATCTCGAACACCTTGGTTTCTCAAATACTGAAACCAAAGGCTAAATGCAATAGAGATTTGTCCCCTCCTACAGGACCAAGTCATGAGGGACTTGTAGACGGCTGCACTCGGCGTGCAGCCATTCTTGCTCATTTGGTCAAGGACTTTAAAAGCTTCCTCTACCCTATCAACCCTTTGGAGACCATCAATGAGAGTCCCATATGTAATTGAATCAGGGAAATGCCCCTTGACTTGAAGCTCTTGAAAAAGCTTTAGAGCACCATTAATTATTCTTGATTTGCATAATCCATTGATCAAAATATTATAAGTATATATATTTGGTACAACTCCACAATCAGCCAACTGCATAAGAAGCTTGTAAGCTTTAACGATCTTACCTGTTTCACACAATTTCTCAATCATTTTTTGCAGGCTTACACTGTCAACGACTTGATCAGCACCTTGAGAGAGACGAAGAAACAATGAAGGGTTTTTACCAATTTCCATTTTGTAAAACATTAGATGAGCCTCCTCAAGCTTACCAGCCCTACAAAGACCATCAATGAGAGTATTGAAAGTTACAATGGAAGGAGAGCATCCTAGCTTCTCCATCTCATTGAAAATATGCCTAGCCTCTCCCACGAGGCCATTTCTGCACATCCCACAAATAAGAATAGAGTAAGTACAGGTGTTTGGAAAGCAATCAGTTTCTGATATTTCTAGCTGAAGTGACCGAGCTTGGTCTAAGAGGCCCATATCACAAAAGCCCTTGATCAGAGTGTTATAACACTGTGTGTCCGGTTGCACACCTCTCCCTGTCATATCTCTTAACAAACTCAATGCCTCGTTAACCCTACCTGCTCCGGATAAACCCCGAATCATAGTTGTGTACAACACAACATCGAGATCGGCATTTTTTTCCAAGAACTTTTTGAAGACTGATTGTGCTTCATCAATTCTCTTGGCTCTAACAAAACCATCAATCAGACATGTATATCCCTTAATATCTAGCACATAACCTTCATTTTCAAAAGACCTAAGAAGTGCCTGTGCTTCATCAACCCTACCTAATTTACAAAATCCATTAAGCAAGACATTGTAAGTGACGAAATCTGGCCTACATCCTCTGCTCTTCATCACATTAAGCAACCTATGTGCATCATCAGTTCTCTTAGCCTGACATAACCCTGATAAAATAACTGTATAAGTAATCTTACAAGGCAATACACCACTTTCAGTCATTTCATCAAACAGTGCGAGGGCATCATGAGTCCTGCCACTCTTACACAACCCATCAATCAAAATGTTGAAAGTGTACCCATTGGGCATGGAATTCAACTTCAACATCACATTATACACAGCTAAAGCTAACAAAATCGTATTTTTTTGAACCGTAATATTAAGAATCATATTGTAGGTAAATAAATTAGGTTTACAATCAAACTCTCTCATTCTACCAAAAGCCTCCACAGCCTTTTCTGCCATATTTAACTTCCAATAACCCCGAATCAAAGCAGCAAAAGCGCTAGAAGCTATGGGTATACCAGAAACCTTAAGTTTATCCAGGACATTCCAGTATAACTCGAACCCACCATCTTTAGTAAGCATATCGAAAATTAAATTTTCGGAAACCCATGTGAGAAATCGCTTTCGTTTAGCAGCCCAGATGTAAAATCGAAAACCGAGTTCCGGATTGTTTCGTTTTTCTTCAAGAATGGAATACACAATCGTAGGAGAGAGGAAATGAACAAGTTTGTCAAGTGCTGGTTCCGGCGGATCCACTCTTCCGATAATGCTGAGGACCTCGTTGGATACAGAAAATGACATTGAAGAGATTGAACGGAAGAATGGCGAATGTAGGAATTTCATGGTTTCCGAAATGACTCTTCAGTTACTGAGTGGCGGAAGCCATAAGAGAAGCTTGAAGGGTGAAGGTGAGGCCATTAGGGTTTAAGGTTAAGATATTTTATTAATGTTAAAAAATTAATCTCAGTACTAGCTTTTTTTTAAATAGGACGAATAAATAATATATTTTATGAAGAATCTAAGGTATATGAGTTGATTCAGTTCGATTATGCTTGTCATATAATTGCACCTAATTTCATGACTTATTAGTTATTGATTTGTAAACATGTTAAATTATTATAAAATTATTAAAATTTTAGCTTGTTGGTTATTGGTTTAACCGTTAGATTTGACATAATTTTTTAATTAAAAATTACTTAAAAAATAAGATGACAAATCAAATAAACTATGCACGTGAGACATATTACATCTTGTTCAATTGACAATATGATATAAATATGATTTGACCACAAATCCTAACCAATCACAAGGATTTCAGCTATAAATGTTATACAAATTAATATTTCAGCTCCCAAGATTATGCTATAGTTAAGAGTAAGGGTCGTTATGATTCAATTTGGATCAATTAGTTATTAAAATTAAAATCAATTAATTTTATCGATTTTTAAATTTCTAAAATCAAACTAAATTAAATTCCCCAAAAAATTATAGGTTTGATTTGATTTTTTGATTTTTTTTCAATTTGAAAGTAATAAGTTTATTGAGGATAGACACATCTTAATTAATACGGTACATGTAGTGAAAAATCAATACGAACAAAGCTGTTTTCTAGTAAAAATGATCATCTTTTCAATTGTTGTTGCTCATGAGCTTAAGATAGGTATGTAGCTTGTTGAATCTTGTATACTTGCAACTAGGAATCTTTCTTAATAAACTTTCTAATACAATTAGGCTAGCTATGTATGATCATACCAAAAAATAGTTATTAGCCAAAAAAAATTTAATTTGAATTTCACTTTAGTCCTCATAGTTAATATCCGCTTTTTAGTTACTACTCAAGTAAGCTTTAGATTAGAAAACGAGCTTCAATAATTTTGTAGCTTAACGCGACTCCCAGCTACAAATGGACCATGTTGATGACTCTAATTTAAAGATTCAGAGAAGAAAAGACAAATCTTTTGAAGTTGAAAACTGAAGAAAACAAAGAGAAGAGTTCTTGATACTTAGAAAAAAATGTTGTATTTAGAATGAATTTTGATATAAGACAAAGGTAGGATAGGTAAAGATCACTAAAGTAATAATTCTTTTTGGACTTGGACTAAGTATTTTAAGAATCGAACTAAAATTTAAGTATTGGGTTAAAAAATAGTAAAATTAAAAACTTGAGTTACAAAATATTTATATTACATTTATAAATAAATAATTATAAAATTTAAAGTGGAGATTCTTTTCCAAACCTAGCCCAAGCCCATTTAGATCACATGAAAAAGGCCCAAAGATTAAGCTCTACAACACTCTAGAATAGCTTAGCCAAAATTGACCTTTGATTGAACAAAAGAGCCAATTTTAACATATGCATATATTATCTGTACACTCTGTTTCAATAGTTGTACCTTTAATGCTCTCTGATTTATTCAAAGTTTTTTTTTTAACTTTAATACATTGGTTTCTCCGTCTTTCTTGGAGAGGAACAGTCTGCTGACTGACACTTATTTAGTTAGATCCAACACAACAACCTCACATGGCACAAACCAACTTTTCATAGCTTTATGTCAGAAAGAATCTCTCTTTCTATATATATAGTGGAATCACGAAGGCCCCTTTTGCATTTATTGCATCGTTGTTGTGATTTATTCTTATCTTTGTAATGGCTAGGCCACTTATTCAATCATATTCTGTAGATCTTCATAAGAGTTCAGCCACTGCAGGGGTAAAAAAAAGTCATCTTTTTGGAAATTGGGAACTAATGTAGCTGCTGTTTTTGCTTTTGTTTCTTGATTTTGGTGTTTCGGGTTTGTTTGTTGGTGCAGATCTTGAGGACCCAATTGAGATTCTTGGAAGTTGAACAATCTCATTTGAGATTGTTGAATTTGCCTAGGTAAGGTTCTCAAAGTCTTGGAAATCTTTTTGAGGTTGTTGATTTTGGTGGCGGAGCTAGAATTTTTAGTTTACGAGTTTTGAACCGTTCTGAATAGGTTATATATAGGTAGTTTAAACCGTTCTGAGTAGGTTATTTATAGGTATTAAACTAAAAGTTTAATAAAAACATACAGCCTTGCTGAGTACAGGAGAATAATTAGGACTACCAAAAGTAAAGGTGTGCACTGAATAAATCATGCCTAGTTTAGGTATTCAGCATTATAAACAATGAATTCATCATGTAAAGATAGGATCTTTTCCTTGTTCCTGTACTTCAGCCTTAGTGGGAAGACCCTGTCAGTTTATTGTGGGGTTCTTTGTGATCTTGCATTATGATTGTCTAGCTTTCAGTGTTGTCAAAGACATGCTTAAGCCTTGAAGCGAGGCGTGAGATATGTTGGGTGCTTAGCTGGCACTTCAGTGTTGTTGTTAAGACCCTTGAGGGATATTTTTCCTTGCCAATGAGCGTAATCTTGAAGAGGCAACACGAAATAATTGATATTTCACCTGGGAATACACATGTGTATTTGTATTGTTTTTTTCTCCATTTTGTGCCTTTCTACATTAAAGCACATGCTTTATATGCACTTTCTGCATAAAGCGCCAATGGACCTCCGAGTTTTTTGCATTTCTCCCCTTGGATAACACTGCTAGCTATACTTATGTATAGGTTATTAATCTTAGTTCACTTATTGATCTCAGTATATAACTTTTAAACTGCAGTTGTAATTCAACTCTAAAATTGAAAGCCTGGAAGGGGCCAATGACCCTGACAAAGGAAGTGGTGGATGAAAAAGAGATGAGTGCTGTAACTGAAAGTGAATCGAATGAATTCACCATGTTGAAACATAGATTTTTGAATTTCAAGAAGGACAAATACTTGTAAGCATCAACAGAAGCAGGCTACTGTTTTTTCAGCTTTTTTGACAGTTAAGGTTTCTTCTCATTTGATTTTTTTTCTTTTTTGGACAAGGAAAAATTTGGAGCATTTTCAGAGTCTTGCAGACGAACAATCACCAAAGGTAACTTTCTTTCACCTTTTAGACATTTTCTCAAGCATGGACTTTATTTGACCTTTTAGGCACTGTTTTTTGTCTTCCTTTTCCCATATATTTCCCTGTTTATAATTTGTTGTTCCTTTTCCATAACAAACTGGAAAGTTAATTTTGTTGTGAAGTGTTGAAGATCTGAACTGACATATGAAGGGCAGTTTTTGGTGATCTCTTGTGCAGATTCTCGGGTGTGTCCTTCAAACATACTGGGACTTCAACCAGGAGAAGCCTTTGTAGTCCGCAACATCGCAAATTTGGTGCCTCCTTATGAGGTGTTGTATACTGCTTTAACACTTAATAAATGCTAACGATGTGTTTTAAAATTGTTCGCAATTAAAGTTTGCAATTTCTTTTTCTGGTGCAGAATGGTCCTTCAGAAACAAAGGCAGCTCTTGAGTTTTCTGTTAATACTCTCAAAGTGAGTAAATTTGTCCAGAAATCCTACGACGTGTTGTTTCCTTTTATAGTCCATCACTGAGATCTACATTTCATGGCTGCTGACTCTACCTCGGTGCCTGTTTGTATTATCTTTTTACTTTATTTTGGAGTTGGAATTTGTGAAATGCGATTCCATGAGAACTGAAATTCAAAACAGGATGATACAAGTATATAATTTTGAGACCTTTGTTACTGGACTATAACTCTTAGACTTTCCAAAACATGATTCTCATGATGAATTTACTTTATTTACCTTGATGTAAATCGTGTTGGAAGTTATAAATGTCCCAAAACACAAGGGAAACTTGGATGGTGTATTTACTTTTATTCATCACCCATGAATTTAGAATTCCCACAAGTTCAACTCATTTTCTACTTCCATTTGTTTCATTTCCTCTTTTTAATGTATTTATCCTTCAAATTTTGCGCAAGGAGGTGTGGACAAGGGGCGTTGCAGTTATTGGTCTCTCTTGTTTTCATTTTGCTCAAGTTTTTAGGTTTGGCTTCCGTTATCTGCAGGTCGAAAACATATTAGTAATTGGTCATAGTCGCTGTGGAGGCATTCGTGCTTTAATGAGTATGGATGATGAAACAAATTCAAGGTTTGGCTAGTCTCTCTTCTTATCAAAGTGTTGTAGACGGCTATGACAAACTAATTTCTTGATGAAATTCAGTAAAATGTTCCCTTATGTGTAATTCTTCTATTAATTCTTTGTAGCTTCATTCGGAGTTGGGTAATTAATGGAAAATCTGCCAGGACAAGCACAAAAGCTGTTGCTTCCAACCTCAGCTTTGACCAGCAATGCAAGCACTGTGAAAAGGTAAAGTCTCCTTTTCATACTTTCATTATGTTTTGTTAGGGAAAATACGTAAGTTACCCCTTAAACTTGTCCCGAAAAGCCAGTTAAACGCATTTAATCTTACAGATGAACCCCTTCCAATCTTGTTCGCAGTGAAATTAATAACCTCTTTAACGCTGATGTCGCAGAGCAGCTGCAGACCAAAAAATAGATAAAAAATATTGACGAACTCTAGGCCCGAGTCCATTGTTCCCATTAAACTAGTTAGCCCTAGTCCGTCCGCGCATTCTGAATGTCAATGTACCTAAGCCATCTGAAATCATTGTCTATACATTAGGAAACAAACTTCCTATTGTTAGCATAGTTCTTTCGAAATTGCCGAGCGAGAAGTCCATTTCAGACTACTCTTTGTTAAGAAAATTAGACATTATAGTTAATCTCTTCTGTTTTGATTGATGTCCTCACTAAGTCTTTTTGTGTCTGAAACTAGCTAGTTGCCAAGAGCTCATCTTGGAGTGCTCAACCTAGTTCTTTCCTTCTTTCTACAGTTAGACAATAGTCTATTTTGTTGTAGATTATTGGATTGGCCATGCCTTGAGCTAAGGGAAATAGAGCACTGAAATCATAGGGAGAAAAATGAGTATTGTTATGTGAAGACTATGGTTGAATTTACAGAAAATGGAAGTGTAATATTGTCGGAAGTTAAAGAGTTATTGTGTGCCTTTGCTTCTGGTTCAACTGCTCCCGAGCAGCAATGAGGAGGGTTGATAAATGAAGTAATGGAGAGAAAAGGTTTCTTTTTTATTTTTAATTTGGAAAATGGAATTAGTTTAACGTAAAATAGTGAAAAAGGTAAGAAATGAGGTGGAAATATAGCTGTTAGTGCATTCAGTGCACGTAATGCTATGAACTGGTTTTTTGTATTACGGGGTGGTATTAGTTTCACTTTGAATAACATTAGAGGAGGTAAGAGGTCGCCCATTAAGTTAAGATAATGTGAGTGATTTTTTGGGACAAGTTTAGGGAATTAAGCTAAGTATTTTTCCTTGTAGTTATACTGCAGCTCAAACACACTTGAGGCGTAGCCACCCAAAGTCATGTCATGAGACTGTCGTCCTACTCGTTTCTGATCACTGGAGTGACGTGCATTTCCCTTTTCTGGCAAGAACTTCCATACATTTAGCCACTTTTTTTATGCCATTGTTAGTGGCAAGTATTAATTCTTCTTAATTAGTTTCCCTTCAGAATGACAATTATGTCTAGTCAGAAAGTCACATGCTCCTCCTGGTGCTGCTAATTTTATTTGTAAGCAAGATGTAATACTAAATGCTTCTTAGTTCCCAGTGTCATCAAAATAAGCAATGTGTTCATGCTTTTGCAAGTCTGCTGGATTTTGTGTACATGATAGTTCGAACGGGTAGCCTAATGCCCTAATCTGATTCTTGAAATAACAGTTAGACATTGTAACTTTAAATTTGCTGTGTATGCATGTGATATCCCTAGTATTGAAGCAATCGCATATTTTCTGTGTCCAGGAATCGATCAACCGCTCATTGATGAATCTGCTTACATACGCATGGATTAAGGAGAAGGTGAATAAAGGGGAGCTCTTAATTCACGGTGGCTACTATGACTTTACCGACTGCAGTTTCGAGAAGTGGACTCTCGAGAACAACTCTCAAGTGGATAATCAAGTTTCCATCAGGAACCGGGAATTCTGGAGCTGAGTAATTCTTCCAAGTCCTTTGTTTGTTTTGTTGTATCATTTTACATGTAATACAAATCTCTCATTGTTATTCTTGTTGACAAAGTGAATGGTGTATAAAGTGTGGACAATATTTGCCACTTGTATTGAAGAAGATGATAGTTTTCTCTGTTCAACTTGTTCTGCTTCTATGATTTTACCCAGAAAAATAGTTCTACATGCATGCTGATTGCTGCAATAATGTGAAATAAGTCAGTTACCTTGGACAAAACACCAGCAGCATGAAAGAAGGGACTGAAGTACATTGATATCTGTGTACACTGACCCCTTTAAGGTAGAAATGATCTGTGTACACCCCTTTTTCTTTCGGACTTCACTTGTGAAATTATATTGGTATGTTGTTATCGTCGTCGTCCGTGGACATTGATCTTTAGGAAATAGGAAGTCAGTCTGCAGCTACACATGGAAGCTGCAGAAAAAGACCATCAAATTTGAAGGCAAAACTTAAAACCACTCCAAGAATTTGTGCAAATGATCCCATAGACCCATACCAACTAGGCTATCAGACCTTTAGATTAAGGACAGGTCAGATAATTGACCCTATTCTAACCATTGCCATAGCCCATATAAATGGACCACGGTATAGGACTAGGGGAATTTTCATAAGCAACAAACATTAGGCTTTAAATAGGATTTTTTTAGTGATAGTTTTACTACCTACAATTCGTAGCTATACTTTAGTTTGTTGCGCATTTGTATTCCTTGTCTTTTTGTTTTAAAAAAATCATATAAAAAAAGAATACATATTAGGAGGAGAGAGGCAAGCAAGATAGAGAGAGCAAGAAAAGAGAGATACAGAGAGCAAGGTGAGAGACGAGCGAGATCAAAAGAGAGAGGAGAAAGGATAAATAAATGTTGTATTCATTGTACCATGAATACAGCTAATACATAATACAAATAGTTGATACAAAATACAAATATAGTTTGTCGAATACAATTAATATAAAATACAAATCTCTTACCTATATTTGATTGGATACAATTGATACATAATACATTTCACAGAGAGAATGAACACATATTATATTCGTTGTATCACAAACACACACAAAAAGAGAGAGAGAAAAATTTGCTATAAAACTCTATATATAGCAACAAGTTGTAAAATTTTAAACTATAGTAATTTATCTTAAAGAAACATCACATATTTATCTTCTTGTGTAATTTTTCCATAGTACTGTACTTGTATAAGCTAAAAAGTAGAAAAAAGTATAGGCTGGGCTTCTGTTCAGTAAGTCATGAACCCAACGATAAATTGGCCCATAAGCTTTAATTTTCTTGGATAATGGGCCGTTGCAATCGATGGTAATTTGCGCATGCTAGCCCGATCACCACTTGCACCTATCCACGACCAACACCATCTCCAATCGATGACATTGAGACGCTAGTCGTTATTATCATCAATCATCGTATATTTTTTTATTAAAATAATACTTTGGTGATATTAGTATTTATTACATTTTTTTAAATGAAAACAAGTTTTTTTATACATTCAAATATTAAGAAAACAAAACAATTTTTATTTTTGAATATTCAGATGTCAATATACTGTCTCAATATTCAGATTCAGTTATCTAGATCTTAATATTCATGTACAATCTAAATTCAGACGTTTTAATTTTAATAAAATCAAATCAGACTTTTTACGCCATGACATTTAACATTCATAACCCCAAGTACTTAACTAAATTCACCTTCCAACCTCCTAGGGGCGGAGTTACATTCACTCAAGAATGGTCAAATGAACACCCTTTGCCGAATTTTCTTTCAAATATATAGGTTAAATATAGATATATTTTGATATATATCAATTGTTGAACATTTTTTTATATAAAATCACTCACTCATGTTCAAAAAATATGAACATCCTTTACGAAAATGCTAGCTCCGCCACTGTTGAACCCCCCACCCCCCAACAAACCACTTCTTTTCCCTTCAATTTAACTAGAAGAAACTAGATTTGTTGTGCAATCAATTCTTTGTACACTAAACAACACAAGGCAAAAACATCTACTCTTCAAACTTGATTGGTTCCCATCATACTATATAGTGACCAAAAATAAATTCAATGGCCAAAAAAGGGTTGACTTTTGTGAAAAATTCCACCAAGATTTGTTCACGGACTATTTGGAATTTTGCTAATTAAAAAAAATGACACTATTTTTTTAAATTTTTTTGGCATTATTATTTTTTAACAGCTCCACCTTTCATGTTCAGTCAACCCATATTTTGTCTCTCTTTAAAAAAACAATACAAACAAGTCACCATCCCAAAAAAACCACCCCCACATTATAGGGCCTCTTCAAGAATCATCATCATGGGGACTCTAAAAATAAAAAGTCAACTACATATAGAAACAAAGCTTTACCTGACTTTGAAGCAAACCACCATGTTGGATCCATATGGGGTTGACTCACACACATAAAAGATTGAATTAAATATTTGATGTGATTGTTTTGAACAGATGCAGTTGATTGGTATAATTATTAGGGGATTAGGTGGATTGTTTCGATTTAGAACTTGAATTTAAATTTATTATGTATTTGACGGGAGATGCTAAGTAATTCATATAGAAGGGAGATATAATACGTTATCCAGGTTTATAGTCTTGATTTTAAAGTAAACTACCCCTATAATTCTTAGTAATAGAGTCATTCTGCCTTTAATATTGTAGGGTTCGATATATAATATTTATTAATATTTTAACATGTTTTCACTATGATATATACATGTATATATGTAAAGTTTATTTTGAGGCTAATGGTATGCGTGTGACTCTCCTGATAAGGTAGGTTTCACTTTTTTCGTGTTAGATTGGTTAATAATTTTGAAAAATATTTTTTCTCTAAAACACAAGTTTTCTAAAATAAATTTTAAAAGTGGTATTCTACAATGATTTTAATTTTCTCCACCTTCGAACACGCCTCGTCTTCACCTCTATCCTCACGTCACCTCCTATTATATTTGTATAGATCATATGTAAAAATACTACTAAAACAATGTTTTTATTTATATATATAATATCTAATATAAAAAAATTAACTCACATTTCTAGAAAATGATTTCCACACCCCCTAAGAGCATGTTTTTTTATTTATTTATATTATTAATAAAGTAGAGACATGCATCTATGTGATTAAGCACTAATCAAGCCACCACTCTTGACCCTCATGTATTATTTTGTAAATTTGGTTAGGGTAGAAGAAATATAATAAATCTATGGAATCTTATCTACCCAAATCTTTCAGTAGCTATGTATAATGGATTAGGTTTTAAGTTAAATTTATATATGTGTACATGTTTTAAAAAACAACATTAATACTAATAAAATTATTCTTTGTATTCCTTTAGATCAAATCTTTAAAAAGAGCAAAATATCTTAGTTTTCTTATTGGTAGGTTGAATGGATTCGAATACAAAGGTGAAGTAGTAAATTATTACAGTTTTGATGAATTCGAATATTAAAATATCAAATCAATTATTCGATACTTTTTTAATAAAATCATTAACGACCCATTAACTCAATAACAATAAATCAATAATTTTTTTTTAATTCAATTTATTGGTTGGTTCCATTTTTGCACTCCCCTAATTACGTGGGATTGATTTATTAGGTGGTTAATCAATGTACTAATGGTTAAATATTTTTTAAATTTTAGTTTTTCTTAACAAAAATTTTTTTTTTAACATTGTAAGGCGTGGCATAATAATTTCAGGAGAATTTCAACATTGTGTCTACTCTTCCTAACAAGTTATAATTTAAATATATATAATTAACTAAATACTTATGATGTTAATTAACTTAACTAGGTTTTCCGAATCTAATTCCTTGTGAACGTGTTGAGTACAAGGAACAAAAAATGACCACGTGTACATCTATATATCATACACGTGTGCAGTCGCAGAGCCACAAACTAATCATGAATTCATTCGAACTCGTTCAACGAAAAATTATATTATTTATATATGATAAAAATAATTTTTTTATGTATATATATAATAAATGTTGAACCCCCTTTAATTGATTCGTGTCTCTACTTTTTAAAATTTTAAACCCGAAAAATCTGACTCAATAATTTTTTATAGAAAAGATATGGATTATATTCTAATCAAATCATCAAAGATTTTTTGTAAAAGAAGAATGAACAATTTGACCCTTCCACTTTCACATTAATAATATTCCATAAGGTTAAAATGAATGGAATTGCAAATGTACGTGTATGCAATATGTCCATTATTGTGTGATAATATTTTGTTCATAAAATATAATTAAACATGTTTTATGCTGTTTCTAAAAGATACCAATGCATGAATAGGAAAAAACACAAAAAATAAAAAAAACTAGCTATATATATTTTACATATTGAAGAACCATTCTCTTTTGATTTTTTGTTTATTTATCTTATTTTTGATGCCTAATTGATTAGTCAAACAGAAATTATCACTCTTTAATTTATTTTAAAAAAATTCGGAGAGAACTCTTTTTCAAATAAATAGATTGAAAATTTGGTCAAACAGACTATGAATTTTCATATAAAATGTAATTTTCCAAATATTAATCAAACATATAATTTTTTCATTCGACGTTCCATTCTTATGATGGAAGAATCAGACATCAGTCCGACATTCCATTCTAATTGATGCCTAATTGATTAGTCAAATAGAAATTATTAATCTCTAAAAAAATTCGAAGAGAACTCTTCTTCAAATGAATAGATTGAAAATTTTGTCAAATAGACCATGAATTTAAATATATGTCAAACGTAATTTCACAAATATTAATTCAACATACAATTCTTTATTTCGATAGTTCATCCTTATGATGAAGGAATCAGACACAACTCCAACCCTCTCACCCCCACCCCACTCTCTCTCTTTGCTATAACAAAAATCATAATTACATGAAAGAAAACTTAGACCTTAGCCTTATGTTGGACATATCCATCTTGTTACAAATTAATTTGTACAAAAAATTGTAGAGATTAAGTAGTCAAGCATGAAGCATCCCTCACTTTGAACTTTGAATTGTAGACTCGAGTTATCAAAAATAAAAATAAATAAAAAAAAGCGAGAACTTCTTAAAATGGATTTAAAAAAAAATCGTTGATGTGAAAAAAGAGAAACAACTTTATTGAAGATGATCAATGTTTTACGTTCCTCCTCCAAATTGACCAACATACAATTTATTTAACTAAAGTCAAAGTTAATTTTGATAAAATAAAAATGACTTAACTATTGAAAATTGTTAAATCCAGTCCACACAAAAAGAAAAATAATACTACAATTATTTTGAGAAAGAATAGGTAATTTAAATCAAATTACCAAAATGTGCAAATTTATTCCTTATTATGCTGTTATTAGCATTCCATTAATCATGGACTCTAACCTCAATTATTGTCATTATAAGTTAGTATAACATTAATATTCAACTGCCCATAAAATAAGAACCTTTCCTAAAATGGATAAAAGGAATAATATTGATTCCACTTTTTTTTTTTTACAATAAAGTTTTTATAAAATAATAATAGCACCTTTTCAAATCCTTCTTTAGTGGTTGACTCATATCTACCAAACACAAGTCATGGTTCAGGTGGCCTTAGGTCCACATTTATTAAAGTTACACTAGACAACATAGAATTGGTTACAGAATTTATCGATAATTTTCAATGAATTTGTAGTTAAACAGATTTTAACTAACTGAATTATTTTATAATTCATCGTTAATTCATAGAAGGTTAAAAAAAATTAGCATAAAATTTTAAGTGTTTAGCTACGAAATTTTGTCCGTTTAATTCATCCTAGTAGGACAAATATGCAAGAGGAAAAAAAATATACAATTCAACAAATTTTAAAAATTCACTGTCTTCAATAAACAATTGCGACAGCAGTTCAACTGCAGTGCCAAAGTTTCTATTTTATTCAAAATTATTAATTATATATACTATTATTATTTTTTTCAAATTAAAATGCTAATGCACCCATCGTGGGTGGGTGATAATACTGTATTTTAACAAAAGGAAATATAAATAAAAATATATAAGGAATTAGGAACTTCTAATAGTTCTTTTTTTTCTTTACTGGGATTTATATACCAATAGAAAAAAAGAAATTTTTGTTTCGTTTTTTTTTTTTTTTTGTTTTTCTACTCGTCTTTTATATAATATTAATTCTTCGCCAGCATGA
The DNA here is from genome assembly GCA_029948455.1 of Solanum rostratum. Taxonomy (NCBI): domain Eukaryota; kingdom Viridiplantae; phylum Streptophyta; class Magnoliopsida; order Solanales; family Solanaceae; genus Solanum; species Solanum rostratum. The sequence goes on along the minus strand of CM057048.1, from coordinate 72,932,572 downwards.
TCAGCATAGATTCACATAGATTTGAGTTTTGAAAATGGAATCACTTTTGTAGGAAGGCTTTTATCTCTTCCAACATGAATTTTAATTAGTTGTGCTCCAATACAGATATCAAACACTGAGTTAGAAATAAATAGAAAATACTTTATTTGAAGACGGCTTCTGAATCGATACTCAATCCTATTTTCGACACGGGCAGTTGACAATTGAATCCAATTTTGACGAATATTTTTATAATCCGTAATTGTGCAAAAAGAAGGCCCGACTCCAAGCTATTCGTCAAAGCGGTATACTTTTAACTTTCGTACGGGATGTAACTCCGATTTCAATATTTATTGATCAAATCATTCACTCCATAGTCTGAGAGATCTTTTGGTTTCCTATTTGTTGTCCGATGTCCGCATTAGAGCCCGACTAATTCGGATCCGCACTGCATAGGGCCCATTCAAGGGAAAACACTCTCTGTCAAGAATTATCGAACTCGACGCCTCTAATTAAGGGAGGATCAGCCCCATCCATTACAACATATCCTTTGGTGGTGGCTCTTGGTATTCTACCAATGCAGTGTCCTAAAAAAGCTACCAAAAAAATGAGATAGATTGCCTATTATTAATCTGATGAAAGCAAGTTTAGTTAATCTAAAATAATACATTATATTCTTGTGCTTAGAATTAATTCATTTTATTATATTATACATATGGATTGAAAATATACCATGTATTGTAAGATTGACACTTAGAAAACAATTTTATTTATTTATTAAATAGAGATTCTGCATACTTTATCTCTTTAAATTGTAAATATGTACACATAAAGCACCAACTACCAATAATAGCTTTATAACATAACAAGGCAAAACACAAAACAAAAACATCAAGAACTTTTATTCCCCTTCATCTACTCCACTCTCCCTTCACCTTTTTCCTCAAAATTTCTTTAGAACCCCTTATATATATAATTAAGTGACCAATAAATCTAGCAAATTAAATTATCTAGCATTGTAGTGAAAATGCTAATGGATAAACATTCATGGTCTTATGAAGATGAGTTGATAAAAGAACTTCTTGATGATGAATCACCATTCTTTTTGGCACCTCAACAAGATTCAACTTCTTCAAAGAGCTCCATTTCACATGATGATATAGAGAGTGGTTTGTCCATCACAAGCAATGGAGTAATCCAATCTCATGATGCTAGGTTTGAATTTTCTCTTTTATATGTCACTGACAGTATAAAAAATATATAACTATAATAAGCATTACTTACTTGTTTGCTTTCTTACCAATTGACCTGTATTCGCCTTCACTTTAGAAGATAAAGTCTTCTTACCAAATGTGGATTTTTTTTTTTCATATTTCAAACCTGAAGCCTCTAGATCGATAAGAATATATACAGGGAAACTTATTACCGTGCCATAGTCTTTAGTGGTATAAACATAGTACTTCAGGAGTGTCTGGATTGATTCCTTTAAGTAGCTTATCAACTAAAGTTAAAAGTCATAAATTGGTCGAACCCAACTTTTGCCTTTAGCTTATGTTTGCACTTTTTTCTCGTCTAAATTTAGGTGCTTCGAAACACTTTTTTTCTTTCTCAATACTTCTTAAAATTGAAAAACAACTTAAACGCTAAAATCTACTTAAAATAAATCAATATGGTAGCTAACCTACTAAAACATATTAAATTATAGTGTAAAAGAATTATATAACTTATGTTCTTTAATGTAGGCTAGTTAACTTTTTTTTGTTCATTTTGTATACTTGCCAGAGGAAATCTTGTCTTTTTTTCCCTTTGCAATGAAATTGAATTTTGTTCATATCAATGCAGAAATTTAGGGTTGGACATGATGATGAGTAAGCAAGAGGCTCATGAGGCTAAATATACCTTGAGAATAAAGACTTGTGGTAATGCTATGGCTGATGATGGTTATAAGTGGAGAAAATATGGCCAAAAATCCATTAAGAATAGCCCATTTCCGAGGTATATATCCATATGATTGAGGTTTAATTGATTTTTATACGCTTCACTTTTATAAGTATGAATTTTGAATAAAAATAAATAAAGTCGCAAAACTATGTACATTAAGTAAGACAATAAATGACTAAATTTCATTCATACATGTCTGAGGTTCAAGTAAAAATGACCGAAAAGAAACAAATATGATTTATGAACATTATCGAATCAATCATATGAGACTTCAGACATGTGTTTGAAGTTTTGTCAATACTTACTTTAGATATTGTGTATATGAAATGAATACACATAATTTTCGGCAAAAACTAAATGACTAAATTTCGTTCATATACCATTGAGGTCAAATAAAAATGACTAGAATGAGACAATCATGACCGGACGTCAACAACCATATAAAAGACTTTGTCAAGACGACTGTTTATCCAAAATAGATAAATGTATAAGAAAATTTAAAAAGTTCGTATAAGCTAATAAGTTCTGAATTTGTCTTTTGATGTTATTGTATTGGTTTCCACAGGAGCTACTACAAATGCACTAATCCAAGGTGTGGAGCCAAAAAACAAGTTGAGAGGTCTAGTGATGAGCCCAACACTTTCATAATCACTTATGAAGGCCTTCATCTACATTTTGCTTACCCATTTATCACTCTTGATCCATCACAACTTCTTGATCAGCCCAATAAAAAGCCCAAATTAACAAATTCTAAAGCCCAAAACATAAGTGAAGTTGGTGAAAGCCCAAAAGTTGTCAACCCAGGCCCACTGGGCTTTGGTGAAATGGGCTCACAAGGGCTACTTGAAGATATGGTGCCATTAATGGTTAGAAACCCATGTATTAATAAGCCCACAAACTCATATTCTTCATCTTCTTCTTATTCATCTCCACCAACTTCTCCTTCATTTTTTTGGTCAAATAATTAGTTTAAATTATGGGTAATTTTTTAGTTAAATTATTGTATGTATGATATTGATAGACTATATGTTGATGTAGGAAAACTAGTATATGGTGATTTAGCAAACTGAATTGTGGGTGAAACACTTGTAAAATTTGTTACGTGGGAAAGCAATAATTAACTTTTTTCTTAATCATGAACTTGTTCTAAATCAACATAAAAGCGGATTTTTATTCGATAAAATGTCGAGCGTTAAAATTATAGTTGATAAAGAATATTATATATATATGATAATATACACAAAATAACCTTATTATAATGTGTGTATATATGTTACAAATTGACCAATATATATAATTATTTTTGTCGAGCACACAAATTTATTAAAAGCCTTGTGAAAATTAATGTAAGAAAGAAACAGATATAATTTTCACTTTCTATCATCGCAAAATTCGATAATTTCCTTCTTTGTTTTCTTTAAAAATTTATATTTTTGGTTCTAACAAACTACTAATAAGATTATAGAGAAAAATGGCTCAGAGTTTTATATAACGCTAATCAAAATTTAATTATTCGGTCAAATAGTTAATTTTCTACAAAATTAGTGTACGCATGAAGAGGAAAGAAAAACAGGAATAGTTTTAAATTAACTATTAGGATTCCACGGAATTATTTTTGGGGTTTTCAACTTGGCTTATTGAAGTTGCTTCCTATTTTAATTGAGGATATTCTTGTCCAAATTTTTTTCATGATAAAAGATTAATCGATTTGAAAGTAGATATCAAAAATGACTATTTATTGTTCTTCCTCCATCAATGTTACCCATAGAACAAAAATGAGATAATTACCCATACATCAATGTTATCACAATCATAATCATGAATTTCTAATAACAATTTCCCTTGAAGTCACAATTCAGCAACGATTCTCAATTTCGAAATCCTAGTGAAAATACTAAAAAATAAAATAAAATCAACCCCAGCAACACGAAGAGATAAGCCACAAAATTTATATTTTTGATTCTCAATGCTCAATTTCATTTTTTTTCACTCATTCAAATCTATTTTATACTCAATTTTTATATTCTTTACATCTTCAAAAGCTACTAGAAATCATACCAAGCAACAGAAAAATCAACGCATCTTGTAAGTGTCAGTCGACTTCTTCAACCTCCTCTTCTTCTTGTCTCTGGCAGCAACAGCGCCGCTAGCGTCCTTAGGCAACTTCTTACTGGCCTTTGGTTTCTCAGCGGGAGCTTTCTCCGCGGGTTTCTTCTCTACCTTTGGTACCATTGAAGAGAAAAATTAGTAAGAAATTGGGGTCTTTTTTGAGTTTGAATTGTGTTTGCATAAGAAAAGTGAAGGAGAAGAAAAAGAAAAATAGGGTTATGTGAAGGAGAAGAAGAGCATAAAGTAGGAGATGGGAGAAAAAATATTTTTGACCAAATGCGTCTATTTTTTCTTTATTTAATTCCGTTTCCATGTCACCTTTGAAGGCGGTAATAATATTACTTTTAATTTGAATCGGTGTGTAATAGATCGTTCCAATAGTTTGAGCGTGTAATCTACTTTTCAGTACAACTTCAGGCGTGTATTTATGCCTTTTTCCATATGTACACACATATAACATATCTAATTAATATATAACACAAACAATGTATATGTTGTATTTATTTCAATCACGTTGCGAAACTAGTTGGACGATCTGTATATATCCGCTTTATTTCCTACAAAAATTGGGCCCAAATGGATCCATCAACTTTTAGCCCATAGATACAAAAATTAGGCCCAAATGAGCCAGCTTTCATCATTGGATCTCATTACAAACCTGTGGCTTCTCCTACAACCACAGAGAAAAAACCTCCAATGACTAAACTACCCCTAAACTAAACGAACAAATTTTGCCTTCCAAGGTTAAATAAGTAAATTCACCCTTGTAACCAAGGCGGTCCTTTCCCGGTTTTCTCTGTTACCCAAACTTCTCTGCTTCTGCAAGTTCTATGACCTAAAATAAACTATACCTCCGAATGCAAAAAAAATCCTACAAATCTGTAAAAAATTGAAATTGTTTTGCTAGTTTCCGGCGATATTGAGAATCGATTTGCTGAAAAGGATCCGTTTTTCATAAGGATTTGAAATTGTTGAAAAAGGAAATTCATGTTAAGGAAATCACCCAAAAAATGATGCTTTCACGTATTGGCCGCTCTGTATCCAACGCTTCTCGCTGCAATATTCACAAAGTAAGCTCTCTGTACATGTATAGATGTTGTTGATGAAGATATTTCTTTTTTTTGTGTGTGAATTTTTTTCGTTTTGTTCAGGGTGTTGGATATTGTGTGAGGTCGGCGGTGGTGGAAGAAGTGGCAACGCGTGGCGCGTGTATTACACGCGTTGATGGCGGGTTAGGGTTTGTGAGAACGTATTTGACGTCGATTGGTGGTGGAAGGCAGGGTTTGAGTAAGGCGTATTTGTCGGAGCTCGATTCGGTTTTCGCGAGCCCTAGGCTCAGGAGGTTTTTCTGTAGCGAAGGCCCAAAGAGAAGAAGTGAGAATAGATTGAATAATTGAGCTTTTTGAGAAAGTATAGATTTTAATTTGGTTTTCAATGCTTATTTGTTGAATTGTGTTTTTGTAGACTATGAGAACTATTATCCAAAGAACAAGAAAGAAATTCCAAAAGCAAATAACAATCAAAAGGCCGAGTCGGGCAAAGGTATGGTAGTGACTGTTTATGTGTTTTGGTAAATGCATGGATTTTGATTGAACCAACAACGAGGTGTCAATCTCAGCTGAAGTCAGCTATATGGACTTCGTGTAGCCATTTTGCTTCATTTGACCTATTTAATTGTTTTGGTAAATGCATGGATTATGTATAGACTAACAATTAGGAATCAATCTCAGTTGAAGTAGGCTATATGGATCACGTGTACCCATTCTGCGTCATTTTGACCTATCTAATACTTTTAATGCTCTAGTTGCATATTGATGATACAGTATGGAGATGCAAATTATGTTAGAAATTGATTGTAGAATTATATGAAAAACTAGGAGGAACCCATGTTCTTCTTGTGTTTAATGCTTTATTTCTGGGCTGTGTACAATTAACTTTCTTGTTTTGATTTGTGTTGTTGCAGAGGAAGGTTCAAGTGAGCAAGGAAATCCTCACGAGTACTCCATTAAGCTAAACCACAATTTACTAACACCCTTATTATTTATTGGGTTTATTCTCTCATCTATCCTCATGTCTCCTCGAGAGCAGCAGGAGGTTAGTGCTTTGACAAAGTCTTTTTCTCCCATGTCAATCTTGTCGTCACCTTTCCCCCATCTCTTTTTCTTTTGTTTTAAAAAAAACCTAGAAGTGGATGCGTTTAGGCCTATAAGAAAAAATGATTACTTGTTGAATGAGCATAGAAGAATCAGAATGAATCTCATTGCTCATTCTACTTCATACAACCATTCACCACTTTCCTAGAGCTCACTACTTTTGCTGATATGTTGTTCTTGCTCAAACATGTATTTTGATCAAGTTTCTTAGTATAATGATATAGCTGTTGATTTATGCGAGTTCTCTATATATTTTTGATGACTGGTGAGTAAACAGTTCTCTTATCTTCAGTTATTGGTCGTCTTCTATGACTTGCTTCTGTTTCTTCTGACAGCAACTTTCCTGAATGTACATTTTCAGATTAGCTTCCAAGAGTTCAAAAACAAGCTACTTGAACCTGGTCTTGTGGATAGGATTGTTGTTACTAACAAATCTGTGGCCAAAGTTTATGTGAGAAGCTCTGCACCTGGTCCTGATCAAATTGGCGACGACACTGTTCAAGGCCCTGTAACTGGTAGAAATGATAGAAGAAATACAGGCCAGTACAAGTATTACTTTAACATTGGAAGTGTCGAGTCATTCGAGGAGAAGCTTGAAGAAGCACAGGAGGCATTAAGAATAGATCCCCATAATTATGTTCCTGTTACATATGTTGATGAGTTGAATTGGTTCCAAGAAGTGATGAGATTTGGTCCAACAGTATTGCTTCTTGCTGTCCTTTATTTTATGGGACGGAGAGTGCAGGGTGGGATGGGTGTTGGAGGCCCTGGTGGAAAAGGTGGTCGTGGAATATTTAACATTGGCAAAGCACATTTCACGAAGATGGATAAAAATGCCAAGAATAAGGTGAGTCTGAGTTTCTAACCATGCACATTTCAAACTTGGGTGCAGATTCAGAAGTATTGATAGTGTTTTTAAATTCTATATTTGAAGATGCTTCATGCTGTGCTATTTGATGATTAATTCTTGGAAAGTCTGTTGACATATCCTTGGTACAGGTCTTCTTTAAAGATGTGGCTGGATGTGATGAGGCAAAGCAAGAAATCATGGAGTTCGTCCACTTCCTTAAGAACCCGAAGAAATATGAGCAGCTGGGAGCCAAAATTCCAAAGGGTGCTCTTCTAGTGGGTCCTCCTGGGACTGGGAAGACCCTTCTGGCCAAAGCTACAGCAGGAGAGTCTGGTGTACCTTTTCTCTCTATTTCTGGATCAGATTTTATGGAGATGTTTGTTGGTGTTGGGCCAGCCCGAGTTAGGAGCTTATTCCAGGAGGCAAGGCAGTGTGCGCCTAGTATAATTTTCATTGATGAGATTGATGCCATTGGTCGAGCAAGAGGACGAGGTGGCTTTTCCGGAGGACATGATGAACGTGAAAGCACTTTAAATCAACTGCTTGTTGAAATGGACGGTTTTGCAACCACATCTGGTGTGGTTATACTTGCTGGCACAAATAGACCTGATATATTAGACAAAGCCTTGTTAAGACCTGGTCGATTTGATCGTCAAATTACCATAGACAAACCAGACATAAAAGGCCGTGATCAGATATTCCGGATCTATCTGAACAAGTTGAAACTTGACCATGAGGCATCCTTTTATTCACAGAGGCTTGCTGCTCTAACGCCAGGATTTGCTGGAGCAGACATTGCAAACGTCTGTAATGAAGCTGCTTTAATTGCTGCAAGGAATGAGAGCACAATAATTACAATGCAACATTTTGAGGCAGCAATAGATAGGGTAATTGGTGGTCTTGAGAAGAAGAATAAGGTATTCAATTCTCAGTTTTTCCCTGCCATTATCTACTTTCATTGGTATATGGCATACTTTCAGTACTAGATATTTCATATAATGTTCTTTGTTCTGGATCTTGGTTTTGGAATACATTATTTTCAGTTTGAAATGTTTAGGTTTATGTAACTGATCGCCGAAATAAAAAGGAAGAGAGAGGTGCTTGGACTTATATATGCTTACGATTTCAGAATTTGAAAAGAGAAAAATAACTGGGGTTATTATGTGATTTACTATCATCTTAATCTTGGTGCCTCTCATATGACTTCCAGACCGACCAGCCCGGATTGACCACTCAGTTGCTACTGGAAAACATATATAATTATGATTATGGCATTATCAGAGGATGTTTTTATTATATTCTCGGGGGGAAGTGGTTATTGATATAAAAGTCCGACAAGCGTTTGAGCTGATTACAAATTTAGAATTTCTCTATTTTCTTTCGTACTAGGCAAATATTTCTTTTGCTTCTCTTCCTCTCCCTTATTTTTTGTGTTGGCAGGGTGGGGGGTGGTTGGAGCTTATGAATACTCAATGCAGTATTTAACCTTATAAAAAATGTTGTAATTGTTGAGAAACCTATGGACATTGGATGCAAAATACTCTTCTAAAGGCCAGGCCTGAAACTTCTTGTAGCAGATGGAAAATTTAGTCTTTCTTTTGGGTGGCCAGGTGGGAAGGTTCCAATATACCCATTCAATATTGTAAGAATAGCCACTTTTATTACAGTGTCCCACAAGGTCAGTTACCACTGGAGTGACCATTTGTTGAATATCCAGTCAGCCAAATTTGTTTGTGGAGCATCATAGATCCGAAGATTTTCAATGTAAGCTCTCTTTCTGGAGGGGTTTGAGTTGGAAGCTTTGGTGACCGTTTGGTCCTTTGCTGCTACATCCAGGGATGTCCATAAAGTTCTTTTGGAGAGTTTTGTTTTGGTTATTGAGCACTTTTTATTTGTCTAAGAAGTAACACTGTAGAATATATAAGTGAGAGTAGCTCTTGGTATACTCCACTTCAACACCATTAAAACTGCTTCTTGTTGGCTTGATTTGAGATATGGAACCAACTTGGCATGGAGAGGTTGGTTCCTTTCTGTACATCTTGGTCCATTTTCTTTTCTCTTTCTCTTTTTGTCAGTTTTATTAAAATTGGAATTGGGGTGGATGCGCTTTGGGAAAGTATGATGTGGTTAGTGTTAGAAATTTCTGGTCCAAGGTTTAGTTTTGAAGTTTGAAGGGTAAATAATTTCTTCTGTTTGGATTACATCACATCTCAAAGTTTTCTTGTGTGCTTTCTGCAGGTCATAAGCAAGCTAGAGAGGCGGACAGTTGCCTACCATGAATCTGGTCATGCTGTTGCTGGGTGGTTCTTGGAACATGCAGAACCATTACTAAAAGTGACAATTGTTCCTCGGGGTACGGCAGCCTTGGGATTTGCTCAGTATGTTCCTAATGAAAATCTATTGATGACAAAGGAACAACTATTTGATGTGACATGCATGACTCTTGGAGGTCGAGCTGCTGAGCAGGTGAATATATAGGGGAAACAAATATTATCTAGCTTTCATATTTTTCTCTGTAGACAGACTTATAACTTGTTTGGTGAAACTTCTAAAATCAACTTATTTTGCAAATTGTTTTTTCCCAATAGTGCTCTTAAAAAAAAGTACTCTTGGTAAAATGAATTTGTGTTTGACCAATAAATTTAAAAAGCACTTTTGAGCAACGATTAGTGTTTGGGAAAACTTTCTGGAAGTTCGGAGTCTTTTTCTCAAAAGTACTTTTCAAAAAAGTATTTTTAGAGGAACAGGACTCTTTGTTTTAGCTTTATGGCCATAGAAGAACAACTTATGCTACTTCGCAGAAGCACTTATTTTCTCCTAAAAGCTTGGTCAAGCACCTCAATTTTTTTAAAAGAAGCACTAATTCGAAAAAACTAAGCACTTTTGACCTCCAAAAGCTTGGCCATATATAGGCTACCAGGCACCCTAGTTCAACTGGTGTCATCCTGTACTGCTTCATCGAAAAATATTAATACGTAATACCTATATAAATAATATGCTAAAACAAAAAGAACATAAGTGACCATACTTAACAACCTGTTTTCTTTAGGCTACTGGCCAAGCACTTTATTTCTAGAAGCTTGGTCTACGTCAAGTCCAACCCTGACACCTCATTGTAAGATTTTTGGGCATCTGTATCTGTATTGAAGAGAAGAATAAAATAAAGGTTGTGTGGTTTCAAACCAGTGGTCCTCTGGAGCAAAAATAACCTAAAATACTGGGCAGAAGCTCCTCCCAATATAGAAAAAGAACTATTTAGTATTTTCAGGAGTTGTGAATAAATGTCCGAAAAATAAAATTCAGTTGAGGGAAGTGGCAGAAAGTGCTTGAATTGTGTTTTATTGATATGATGTGAATCATCAATTATCCAAAAAAAGGGGGATCCCAATCATCTTTTTTTATATACACACAGCTTGTGATGGTGCTACAATGGTTCATTTGTTTACTTCTTTAAATTTCGAGACCTCTTACAATAAAATTCTGGCTATGCCATCACCAGTAGACATTAATTATTGTTAACTTGAAACTATGTCACCATGTGGGCAGTGGGTGGCTCCAAAATATAGAATTCAATGCTAAATTGTTTTTCAGAAGCCAACTTTTTGGTACAGGGCAAACATCCTGTTATGTACTGTACGGATACTCTGTCCCGTGAGTGTGTTTATTCCTTTAGTCTGAATTATGTTATGCAAGTACTATGGGAGGTATTGAATTACAGTGTGAAGATAATTTGGACTCGAAATCCTGTACATAATGGCAAAGGACCACCTAAAACTTCCTCACCACATTCTGATAACCTAGTCATCAGCTACACTTGTTATCTCTCCCTCTCCCCCCCCCCCCCCCCCCCCCCCCAAAAAAAAAAAAAAGGTTTAGTTAGTAGAAGGTGAATTATCTTATGTGAGCTAAACTATGCGAGTTCCACACTTATACTTAATTATATTTTGTGGGCTTAAAGTTGTGCAACTTATCTTTTGTTTTTTCTTATAAGGACATCTTTAGGTGTAGTATTAAAGAAAGTATTTCTTGCCAAAGACCCAACTTTTGCAGATTACTGAGTCTAAATTTGCTGTGGCCTGTATGTGATATGATGAGTTTGTCTTTGTAAATTATGTTCTTGCGAACCTCAACAAAAAGAGGCTCAATAGTAGCCCAGGATATGATGGTTCTGATTTGAGTGGATTTTATAGGATAAACTTATTAGTTTGTCATCTGAGAAAATTTAGTACCTCGTGTACATGAAGAAGTTCGTTTTTATAAATGCTAATCTGCAGCATCACTTTTCTACCATCATTGCAGCTTGGCTTTTCTTTCCTTTTCGTGAATAATAAGATACCTTAAGGTGGTGTCATTTGGATTTTATTTGTTTACTAGGTTTTGATTGGGAAGATCTCGACTGGTGCCCAAAATGATTTGGAGAAAGTCACCAAAATGACATATGCCCAAGTAGCAGTCTATGGTTTCAGTGACAAGGTTGGTCTTCTTTCTTTCCCACAAAGAGATGATGGAATCGAGATGTCAAAGCCTTACAGTAGCAAGACAGCAGCAATTATCGACAATGAAGTAAGAGAATGGGTCTCCAAGGCATATGAACGCACTGTGCAACTAATAGAGGAGCACAAAGAACATGTTGCACAGATTGCAGAGTTACTACTTGAGAAAGAGGTCCTTCATCAAGAAGATTTGGTTCGGGTATTGGGTGAACGCCCATTCAAGAGTCATGAGCCCACAAACTATGATATATTCAAGCAAGGATTTGAAGAAGAGAACAAAGAAACAAAAGATAACCCCGAAAATAAGACTGTAGAAGATAATGGATCACCACCGGTTGTACCTGAGGTTGTTCCATTATAGTTCTGGGGTGGTGTTTGTAAATGATAAGGTGGTGTAGTTGCTGTTTGGATATTTACTTCTTATTAGAAAGTTGTAGAAGAGAGAAAAAAACACGTCTTGATATTAATAACACAGAAATCCATTTCTCATTTTGTGCACCCCATGAAATCGCGAAGAAAAATACAAGAACAAAAATGAGGTGAAAGAAGTACTCTAAATCTAATTGTATCTGGTTCATAAGGGCTGTTTTTAATAGTACTTGCTTACAGTATTTCTTGTAGCCACAGCAGAAGCCAAACTCTCCAGTAATCTAATTTATGTGACTTCCAGATATGTAATCTACCAGACAAAATGTGGCTGCAGAAGTCTAGTTCACTGTTCACCAGACTTCCAGTTGCAATGCCTTATTTCTAACTGTTTGCAATGCAGCAAAGGTACGCAGTCTATTTAGCTTTGCTGTTGAGGGTATTCCCATGGTTTTGCCTTGGTATCATGTTTATGCTAATGTATTGAATGATCCCAGTCGATTAGTTTTCATCTATAAAATGCATACTGCTCTGGTTGCTAGTTGGACTGGTTCAATGGCTTTTGATCCTTATGATCTTGTTAAGTAGTGACTAGCTGATTATGTTAGACAACAACAAAACTATGATCGAGATAAACTTGATATGAAGGGTTATCGTCTCTGGACTTACGGATTAATCAGATAGCATTGCCTTCGACGGGACATTATGAGTCGTAGTTTGACTATTCATGCTTTAGCTGTTAGCAGTTGGCACCTAAAACAACGTGGACATGTAAAACCTTTTGAAACACCATAGTTGTAGACTTGTAGCTATGGGTAGAGCTTGGTAGCAGTTTTGTGAGATCCATATTCAGTTCATTATTTGGAATTATATCACATCCCTGATCTGATAAAATAAAATGAATCGAGATGGTATTTTGGAATACGCAAGTACTTTTTTAATTTTGGAAGTGTTTGGATAGTATAAAAAGTGCTTAACGTACTTTTTGAGAAGCTGAAAAAGTTTTTAAAAAAATTAAAAGTCAAAAGTTAGGATTTCTGACTTAATGGCTTTTTAGCTTTTAACTTATAAGACTATTTAAAAAAAGTATCCAAATATCCACTTAGTATGTTTAGGGGATTTTTATGTTGTATTGTAGTTCATCAAGATAATAACCGACAAACATAAATTACATATTCTTCATAAAAAATGACATAAATTACATATTCTATACATAATGTGTTTCCTTTTTATAAACTATATATTTGACTAGTAACTGTAAATATTTTTGTGAGCATAGGATTTCACCTATATTTTTAGCTCATGTGCTCCAAATTTTTCCATCATCAGTGTGTCATAATTTCATAGACTAATCTTGTAATCTCTTACATTGGATGATATTTTGCATTACATAACTGTAGATAGAAAAGCATAAAGGTCGATAATTAGGCTATAAAGGTTAATAGGTAATTAAGTGTTGTTGCACTTAGTTTCTTGTTTTTTTTTTCTTTTTTGATTTGCACCGGGTTTCCGAGTTACTTAAAGCCTCGACTAATTTCGGAGGTGCACAGGCCCTCGGCAAGGAATTTTCCGCAAGTGCGCCACGATTAATTCAGGTTTTACCCAGTCCGATGGCCCTAAAAAATTGTTTGCACCCAGTAGATTTCGAACTACACTTGGTTTTTTTCTTCTTCTATGCATATTGCTATCTATTATTTATTTGATTTGTGTTTCGTTATTTTGTTGTCGGTCTTATTTTCTTGTTACCATCCTTTGACCTCCTTATTCTCCATGAAGGCGAGAATTTATTATAAACAACTTTTCTACTCCATAAAAATAAGAATGAGATAAAATTTAGGTATATTCTACTCTTTGAATCTCACTTGTGAGACTACGATAGATATGATTGTACTGATTATGAATTACATAAATAAAGAGGGAGAGGGTTGGGGGGACCAGTGCCAACACTTGGTGAGCAGTTGATGCCATGTCAAGATTTTTATTATACAAATATAATAGTGGGGCTTTTAGATGTGGCAAAGTCTTTGCCTACAGTTACCATCGTTTATTGTCTTGCAAATATTAGTGGAAGAGTAAAGAATACTACTATTATATGTCTTTTTCCTTGGATCCTTTCCTCGATGCAAATAATAATAATAACAACAAAAAATAAGCAGATTCTGTGGTTCTTAATACTCTGCACTTTAGGAATCTTTTCCTTTTTCTTTTGGTTTATGTTCTTTAAGCAGTGTGACAATATGCCCTTTATATGAAGTGGGTAAAGTTCTTTAAAAGAATGTTGCAGCTATTGCATCAGATAAACATTACAATCCCCCCACCCTCACCCACCCCCACACACACCAACAAACCCCCAACACACAATTTGAGGTGAAGTTTTGACTTTAATTACTGATGCACAAGGACTGTAGACATGAATGGTTGTGCTAAACATGTCAACTATAATAATATGCTTTATCCTTCGGGGTGACTCCGTAGTCCGAGCTTGAGCTTAGCGTTCTCATGTTGGAGGTGTCAAGATTGAGACCCCTTGTCTAAAGTAACGGGTTTGTCTTTTGGGTCAATTTCATCGGACCGGACTTGTCTAGGGCAGGCTGCCTCTTCTGTATAGTTTGCAAATACTACATATTAGTAAGGGATTTTGTCCTCTGCGCACTCAAAAACTAATAGCTTCGGATTTTCCTTTTCATAAAAGAAACTATAATAATAGGCTTTGTCTTTACACTTACTATTTGGATTGGACTCACTAGATTTTGACAAGTGTGCTATTGTGCATAAAAGCAAAGTGTCATCATAAAGAACCTAAATGACTTCCAACTTGGAAAGCAATAGGGAAGACAATTGTACTTGCTAAAACTTTTTTGTTTTTTTAAAAAAACCACTCTTAGAAATGGATGTTCAATCATTTGTTGTGCTACCTTCTTGCTTGTATTATATTCTTTCTGTCTCAAAATACTTATCGGTTGTACTGAAAATATTTGCTTCAAAATATTTTTTATTTGATAACTTCAAAGGCCTAACTAACATTTTTTTTTCATTTTATCCTTAGACTATTCGTGAAGACTACAAATATATTAATTATGACATATAAATAGAATAAATACTCAATGAAGAGAAATTATATTTGAAGACATGAATAAGGATAATAAAATAATCCTCTTGATATTTTCTTAAGATTCAGATAAATGGAAAACAAGATAAATATTTTGAGATGGATGGAAATATCTAGATTCTTAACTAACTATTGACTTGATTAATTCAAACTCGCTCCGATTAGAGCCAATTTAATAGAGAAGCGCTTCCAGTCAAAATATGTTTTCAACTCTACAATTTCCATTACTTCTCGTTAAGAGTGAAAAGATCTCATGCATCCCATCACATTTCTTGGCGATTATATTATATCATTAACTACATTGAAATGTTTTGAACCGTAGAGTTCAAATCATAAATTCATTTTTGGATTTCCATAAGTATGTAGTTTCTTATTTATTTATCTTTTGTTAATGGTCTAAATTTAGTAGTAGCTCTTTTGTTTTGATGACTTTATTATGGCTTTTTGTTAAAGTAAGATTGCCAATGTTAGTGAATGTTGAATATGCAAGCACTTTTAAATTAAGTTGTACATTTTCAGAACAATAACACAAAAAAAACATATTATTAGTACAGACCAAAAAGGGGAACTTTTATACTATTATTTACCCTCATGTTGGCAATAAACAAATGTCTAATCCCTTTCTAAATTGTCTTAACTTTTTTTTTTTGGTTTAAATAATCAAACTGGTTACTTTATGACCGGATATTACAGAAATCAATGCTTTATGTAAAGAGTGTCACTACTATTAAATCAAAACTGACAAAACATAAATTAAAAACTTTAATAAACAAATAGTTGAGGGTGTGATTACCCTGTCCTTAAAGAACGTTGAAATGTTGGGTTACTTTCTATGGGGATAGAACAGTAGTATCTCAAACGTCGAAATTGATATTTAACTCAACAAATTAATTTAAAGCATTTGAGCGCGATGCCCTAAGCTTTCCTACATTTGCCAATCAAAATAATAATCAACAAATATATATTAAGAATTATATGCATATTTTATACATAATTAATGAATATTTAGGCAGCGACTTGAATTTTCCTAGTACAATAACTATGGCCAAGAGAAGAGAAATAAAGGTCTATCCAAAACTTAAAGTCATATATGTGCAAAGTATATGAAATAATGTTGCCATAGGAAATTATTTGAAATATTATATTTTTGGGAAATAATTATTGGTCATGTCCTACCAAAGTGCATCTAAAAGTAACAACTTACAATTATGACAACCTTAGACATATCATCTCCATCAATTTTTAATTTTTTTTTAGTATGATTTAGCAGTTTGATATTTTTATCATTTTGAAATTTTATTTTATTTTTGTATAAAAAGATTATTATACTTTACCTTCATTTTATTCAATTAATCACTCCATACTTATTTTATTTGGACTATTTTAAAATTTTACCAGGACATCTTATGAATAATTTTTTCAAACTTTATACCTCTATAACATCTAAAATCTCGACGATTCACCCAACACAATAGTTTTATCCCCCTTTTAATTAAGAGTTTATGAAAATATATCTGTCATTTACGTCTAATAAAATATGTCAGAAATGAACTAAAATTTATTTTTGAAAAAAAATGAAAAATTCTTACGCAATTGATGAAGGAGGATGTTTTCTCCAACGTGAATTGGATAAACCCTAGTATATATTAAAAAGAAAAATTGATCAAAAAGTTACTTACATCTAATAAAATCTATCCGAATTTATTGATAAAAAGGAAAAAAGTAAAAAATAATCCTGAACTATTTGAAATGAAGTAGAAATACCCTTACCATACGTTTTGGTTCAAAAATACCCTTCAATTAAATTTTAGTCTAAAACATACCCTTCTTTAATGGAAATAAAAAAAAAGTTAAAAATACTCCCGAACTATTAGAAATGGAGTAAAAATACCTCCAAAGTATTAGAAATTAAGCAAAAGTATCCCTAAACTAGGAGTAGAAATGCCCGTCAGAGATATTTCTGCTTCATTTTAATATATTTTATATATATATACACATACATATATATACAAACTCGAAATTCGTAAAAACACATAAACTTTAAATTCGACGCCCACCTTTAATTGACATTTGACAATCACACATGCAATTAAGAACCAAAGAAAAATCTAGAGAAGTTGGGTCACAATAAGTTGGGATCATATATATTTATAATATAATCTCAATAATTTGGGCACAATAATGTGAGGATATTTTTAAGACATGGTATGGAATCAATCAATACAAAGTACTAACTACATACCAAAAACATAGCCAATATTGTAGGTTGGTCCTCCTCTTGAAAGAATAATATACCATAAACATTTTATTATTTTGATTTGACATTTGAAGTTTTGTTTATGTTGTGAAAACTATTAAAATTTTCGTAATTCTTCTTATCTTACTAAATAGGCAAATAAATAGTTCATAAATAAAATATTAAAATATTTTAAGACATTGCATTGATAAATCACACATCTTTAAGTCTCTTTTTAAAAATATATATTTGCGATTACAAGTTAATTTCTAAATAGACATAATTTTATAAAGATTCATCAGTCAACAATAATAATAACTAGCTAGTTATTCTTTACTATATCTTTTCATATGGTGCGAGCAGTCTTCATACCAAGCATAAATCTTTTCTTGGGGGCAAAATTCAAAATAATGGATCACTTATGAATTAAGTTTTACATTATTTTTTTTTAAAAAAAATTCCTAATTTATTGCATTTTTAAAAAATTGAGATTTGAAATTATGATTTCAAATTGCATATTTAAACATTAATTTAAAATTATGATATTATATCACATGTCCAAACACAAATAAAGTGTAAAACTCAACTTTCTTTTCCCTACCTTTCTTGTAATAAGAAGGTGTTTAATGAGGAAGGTGACATTATAAGCTCTTAGTTTGAGAGAGAGAAGAATTAGGTAGATATAGCAATAAGGTGGAATTGGCATCCCCATCGAAGACTGTGGTGCTGTGGATAAGACGGCTTCTATCTTAATTAGATGTTTCGAGTTTGAGTCTTGAATATAAAAAATTCTTGACAGGAAGTGTCTTCCCCTAAATGAAATCCTATACAGCACAAATTCGAATTAGTCAAACTTCAATGTGGATATTACATACACTGAATGAAAACAAAAACAAAAAGTGGGGTTGGCATCTATTTTGAGTATGAGTTTGAACTGTTTTCCAAATGGTGAGAGCTAGCTGTACACCAAAATAAAAGCTAAGGGCTAACATTTGTCTTTTTGCTAAAGAGACAGCTCGATCTATTAAAATTTTGCTATGCACGAGCTCAAAAAAAATTATCGAACAATAGATATTTATCTTATGTACGTAATCTTATTCTATATTTTTTGTAAGATAATATTTTTCATGACCACAAAATAACTTTGTTAGAGTTATATCAACATTCATCACATTCTTTTTAAATTAGAAGTGTACCAAAAAGTTCCTAAGGCAATGTAAACTAATAAACATATCATATGCACATGTTAATTATGTGAAGTTATTTAGCCCTCTATGACAACAACTTCTCACCAAATGACATTATTTTATGTCACACTAATGTTAACTTGCATTATATGTTCCAAAATATCCACACATTGATATTTTATAAGTTAGGTGTGAAAAAGAATGAAATAAGAGATTAATCTAAAATTTAACTTTGAAAATTTAGTTAGTAAAGTTATTAAATTTTATTTTATATTAATAAATTATCTCTCAATTTAGACCTTTATGTTAGTAAAATCACTTAATTAAATTTAGAATTAAGGGTCTAAAATACTCGTCAACTTTCGTTTATTAATTAAATGTGCTCTTCGTTATGTTATCAGGCTAAATATACCCTTGTTGTTATGAAAGTACTCAAATATGCCCTTGATGTGGAAGAAATCCTCCAAATCAAACAACAATTCTCCAACAAATAAGGGAAATCGGGTATTTTTGTTTGATTCAGAGGATTTTATCCAAACTAGGAGCATATTTGAATGCTTTCATGACAACAGGGTTATATTTGGCTCGATAATATAACGAAGGACAAATTTAATTAATAAATGAAAACTAAGGAATTTTTTATTCCTTTTTCCTAAATTTCTCATTAAAAAATTCTAGCATGAAAAAATAAATAATTTTTCACGTCATTGTGAGTTGGTAAAAGTTGGGGAAGTTTTGATAATTTTCACAAATTATTAAATTTTTATATTTATAAAAAAATATATTATTTAAAATATTTAAATTATATATAAATCAATCTAATTTTAAATCACAATGAAACGATCCTTCCTAAATTGGTGTATTTAATTTCTAGATAATAGTTTTTATTTTAATTTGAAAGTGTCAATTCTTTAACAATTTCACGTGAAACACATATATTTAATTAGATGTTATTATTTTAATTGATTCTCCTTATTGTTTGCTTTACTTTAATTTAAAAATTAATTGTTTGATAATCGTGAAATCTGGTTCCTCCCAAAGCTACAGACCCCCGTTAATTAATAATTATTATACTTAAAATAATCGATTAATTATTCCAATTTGATTAATCTTTTTATTAACTTTAAATTAGAGATTTCAATATTTTTAAATTGATTCTTTTACAGTGACATATCTACCCTTTTCACGTGAATTGCTACACAAATAAATTATCATGAGGTCAATAAAATTACTTTTTTATTTTATTTAAAATACTTATAAACCAGGTATTTAGGAATTATAAGTCATAAATTGATCATCCTTAATTTACGATTTGTCTTGCTTATATACATATATATAGCTTGATAGAAAATTTTATCATTTTACCTTTCATATATTTTCTAGTTTTGGTAGACATTGAGGGGATTGGTGATGGAATAGCCGAACCAAAAAAAAGTGAAAATCAAATAAATATAAATATTGTATATAAGTATTTCTTCATTTTTAAGTAAAAGTCTTGGGTTTACACTCTCTAGACATGAAATCACCTTTGCCAGGAAGTGTATTTCATCCACTAATGTAGAATTTTTTGACGTAAATCTAAATTTAATCGAACTCCATTAGAAATATCAAATACTAAAAATATTTTTAAGAAAAGATGGGAATTCACTAAGTGAGCTAATTCCCAATATCTATTAGTAGTAGTGATTAAACTATACTTGTAAGAGTATATTTTTCCTTCTAATATTATACTATACAATGACGGAGTCAGAATTTTAATTTAAGAAAATTGAGATTTAAAGAAGTAAACACATAAATTTGTCGAAGAAGATTCAACATCTAATATATTTATATAAATTTTTCGTCAAAGAGTGATCATATGAACCTTTGATCAATAGGTAGCTCTGTCCCAATGTTTAATAGCTAGTAATTATTACATTGGACTTTTTGGTAGAAGCTAATTTTTCTTAGTTATGTAATGTGTACGAAATAAAGAGGATAAGGTTCCTTTTGGATTCCATGATTTTGGATGCCAAAATAATGTGAAAGAAATGGATAGATTTTTGTACCCTCTTATATCTTGTTTTTTTTTTTTTCTAGTGTTGTTTATATAGATTAGAAAAACATTATGAATTCGAGTCACAAAATTAATTACTAATATAATATTCATATCAAGACAAAATATATTTTATATTTTTTGAGACATGATCCTTAATTTCTTCAATTTTGTTAATACAAATGCTTTAATTTGTGTATCGAATTGTCATTGAATTATATGTAGAGTACAATTTTCTATAGTTCGTTCATGATTTTTGTGTCCTTTACTTTCAGTCTTAGCGTATAATGGTCCAAGTGCAGCTGTTCATGCACGTGGTGTAGCTAATGCCATGTCATAATTAGGTTTTATAAATAATTTGAGATGATGAGTCAATGTATGTTTGTGGTATCATCTTATCACAAATTTGTGGCTAACAAGACTCTTAAATTGTTTGAGGATGCATTATTATCCTGTTATATAAGTGCGAGTTGGGGCAGCCAAGCAGACAATTCTTTGTTGATGTGCTTGTTTGAGTTGTCTGCTTTCTCTTATACGTTATGTGAAATTTTATAAAAACATTTCATGGATTTTTTTTAATTTGATCTTTTCAAAGCAGCTGTTGACTTCTACTATGATTTTACAATATTACCCCTAATAAATATATTATATATTGTAATGTAAAGAAGAAATAAATAATTTTAATATTACATATTCTTTTCGTTCCAAATTAGTTAACATTTATTGAAGTGTGTAACCCTCTCTTATTAAAGCTTAAGCTGTTATAAAAAGACATATTTTTATTTATTTAATTATATTCTCAATACATCTCTTTCACATTGAAATTAACCCAAATTCTTTTTTATAAACCAAAGGATGAAACTAGAGTAAGAAAAGTACACTTTCAAAATAATCGTATCATGTTTAAGTAGTTTCAATCTATTCTAAGATAGAATTTGTCAATGAGATTCATTTTTAAAATTGCTATCTATTGATCGAATACCACGTTAAATTATGTAATCATTTGATCTAAATATTTAAACTGTTAGAAAAAAGTTTAATTTTATTTATTTAATTATGTTATCAATAATATTCATATAAAACTTTATTCGCATATCCAATCTTCTGAAATATATTTCTAATTAATTGTCCATCAAATCACATGGCAAAAAATTATGGTACTACTTTTTTATTTTAAAAAATCAATGGCCCTGTCAAGTTCAGGTGAAAACTTGATAAGTATTGGTTAATATTTTATGGAAATAATATTATGTGATCCACAAAGACTAGACATGAATGGCTATCCAAAAATGTGTTACTATGAATTAAACTATAACCAAATAAAATGTGTTTTGTCTTTGTACCTACTATATGAACAAGACATTTTAGCATTATGCCCTTTTTGAATATATAAAAGCAACCATAAAAAAGCTCCTAATTTAAGTGACATTCCTACTTGGAAAGCATCAAAAAAGAAGAAATTAAAAACTTGACAAAATTGAAAAAATAATTTACTAATCCCAATCATTTGGTTGTGTTTCTAATTCTACCTTCTTGGCCTCAAAATAATTTCATACATTCACTAGTAGTCTTTTTAAAAGAAATATTATCATACTTGCTATGGAGAAAAAGGTTCTCTTTTACTGTGCGGAATATGTAGTTGAAGAAAAAATTACGTGGATAAACAATATACTAGTTAATTAGCTAGCATAATTATAGTTTGAACTACTTACGATTCATGACATACATCTAGATGTAATTAGAATTTGAAATTACTAAACTTTTATGCTAGTGAGAAGTAGCTAGCATAAATGAGGTGCTCGCAAATTGCATTATTAATATACAACATTTGTTAATGGACTAATTTAAATGCCCTTTGGTATTCTTTATTAGTGCTTTTGTTAAAGTATCCAATCTTAGTAAAAGTGGAGTAAATATGACAAAGCATGCATGCACTTGCAACATTAAAGAAACAACATAAGCTACAAATTTTTGTATATATGTATACAAGTCAAAAACCAAAAGGAAAAGGAGGGGGAAAAAAACTCTAATATATGATATACTATTTGGCTTTTTGCCATGTTGAGCAAGGCAAAATGTATATTAAAATAAAAACCATCTAACCACTTTTCTAACTCTTGTTAATAAGGTTTTGATAGTCAAAATTTAGCTAGTACTTTTTGTACTTTTAAGTGGTAGTTGTATTTCTTGAGATCTGATATTTGAAGTAGACACAAAGTTAGGATTTTTATTGAGAGAGCTCAAAATCTAAAGAAGTAAATATACGAACTAATCGAAAAAGATTTTAAATTTACTATAGATACATAAAAAATAATTTTAATCATATATAAATAATAAAAAAATTTAGAAAAAATAACATAATTAGGCAAACATATGATACGTATTTACATTATACAACTATAGTTTGAAAGAATTACAAATTATAGCTATAGTTAGGATTTTGTTACTACAGCCAGGGTTTTGTTTCTATTTTCTCTCTCCTCTCTTCGTCTCTCTCGCCTCTCTCCTTTCTTTATGCAATTTCTTGTAGATATACAATTACAAATGTATACCAGCTGCATATATACAATTATTTTTGACAGATATACATAGTCAATTCGACAGATATACGTATACAATTCACCTCTCTCCACTCTCTCTCGCCTCTCTCCTCCCTCCTCTAAATCTCGCTTGTCATATATATATTAATTACACATATACACATATAATTTGACAAATATACGTATACAGTTCGCCTCTCTCCTCCCTCTCTTGATTTCGCTCGCCTCTCTCCTCTTCTCCAGGTCACATAGTTGATGTTATATTGTGTAATTATGTAAAATATAACTATTTAATCATATTAAGTTTCAAACCTAGACTATTTATGAAAGTTTTTCAAAAATTTATCTAAGGGGGCTCAAATGAATCTCCTGACCAAGGATAGGTCCACCCCTGAGTAGACATATATTCTATTTCAAAGCATCTAATAATTAAATTGGCTCTATGTAAAATGTAAATAGTTCGATTTTCAATAGTAGTAATTTTTACAAAGTCGCTCCTTGACTTTGTTATCCAAACACTCATTCAATTAAAGAATCAAATTTTGACCTAGAGTTTAAATTCTATATTTCTCTTAAGAAAATTATTAATTACGTAACAAAAAATATTTAGAATTTAATGATTTAAATCGACAAAAAGTTTAAGTTTATACACTTTAAATTCTTCCTCCACATCTATGTCCAATTAATATCCTCGTACCAAAGAAGAGAACTACGTTAGGAAAGAAAAGAAAATAAATTAATCTGATTTTAAAGTCGTAAGATTTTCGCTTCTTGCTCTTCTAATTTATAAAGACTTATTGAAAATTGTCGATTGAGTTGATCCGACAAAGAGAATTAAAGTATGCGACTTTTGGGCATTGTTTGGATTGAGTTAGACTACCAAATTAATTAATCTTGAATCTTGAATCTTGAAAGTTTAAGTTTATTTTTCAATCAAGTGGACATACCTTTAAACATACTTTGAACACGTCTAATATATTGTAGCTTGCAAACGTGAATTAAACAAATAAAAGTTTCTTTATAACAAGGCTAAATACATCGTTAGTCTCTTTAATATATTAATAATAGATATTTTTTGTTTAAACTTTGAAAAAAAAATTGTACATATTCTCAAGCGCTTATTAAATAGTTAAGTTAATATAAAATGAGAAATTTTCACATATAGCTACTTAAAAATATCTTAATTATGTTTCATAGTTATAGTTTAGATCATTATATTGCGTAACTATAGTTATAGCTACGTTTGTATCATTCACACAACATTTGTATACATTTATATAACGCCATACAATTTGAAGTTGTTGTATGAGGTTTGTATATTTTGCTATACAATTCGTGCACAACGTTTGCATAATTCACAGTGTTTGTATATTTCTCTATATATACAATTTGATTCGTGCACAACATTTGTATAAATCACGCGAATTATACAAAACTCAAATCGTAATTACAGCTAGATATTTGCCACGAGCCGTAATTAATTCAAACCATAACTATGTTAGCTAATTAACTAATACATGTTTGTTTATCCGCGTAATTTTTCCTAAAATAAAATATATCATCTACTTTACTTATAAATATCAATCTCAATTGAAACATATCTAACAATGGTGTGATTTACTTATCTATCTAATAGATACTTCATAAGAATATGAACATTTTTTTTTCAAAAATTAAATAAAAAATTTAATTAAAACACTTTATCATATGATTACAAGACCTAGTTTGAGTGTAAGAAAATTCTCTAATTTGTCTCATCATGGTGTCTACCAAAAAAGTTATTTTTCTATTATTTGGACCAACACATATTGACTAATTGAATGTGAGATGGCGTGTGGGAACAAATAGGAAATAAAATAAATAAAGTATTTTTTTCTTTGACATTTTTAATTTCCTCCAAAAATAAGAGGACACAATTCAATACAATGAGCTAGATAAGCAAGAAATGTATTATGATGCCAATTATATATAAGTTTCTTAATGTGACATGTGGCAACTTTTCTAAATAAAATATTATCTAGACTAATTATATTGATACCCTTTTAAATTTATTAGTGTACTTTTTAAAATATTTGAATTATGTGATATTTCAATCGATAATTCGAATGCATGCTAAAGTATTTTTATTATAAATTTTAAAAATATTTTTTGCATTTATTTTAAGTGTTTACTGTGTACATAAATTAACCACATAAATTATGTTAACTCTTTTGGCTATGTACATCAGATTTAATTAGATCGGCATGAGTTTTATGACTTATTGAGATTGATGCATATATAGTTATAGATGATATCTCTTTTATTATTTTGTTGGTTTTAGTAAAAATTTTATGATTTATATAATTCAAGTTTAATTTACTTTTTCTTAAAAATAATTCAAGTAAAGATTTATTAGCTTTAATTAAAACTTAGAAATTACTCCTATTATTTTGCATGTATGATTTTATAAATATAACACTTTGTACTTACATTTTACCACTTTGGTCTTTAAACTAATTTGCAATACAAATATATGATAAGTTATATAGACGTTGAAATTTACTCCTCTTGTTATAATTCTTGGTGCTCAACTTTACTTTTGTTTATATTTTTTAAAATGAAATATTTTTTATTTATTTATTTATGATTGGCTCTATTCAATCCCGCTTAAAATTTACAAGCTTATAGACTTATCAAATCGACCTAAAAAGCTTCATTATTACATAGGCTTAATTTTTTTTTCCAAATCTAATCCTATAAAATCATAAATTAGATAGAATCAATCTCGCGATCGAACCTGTATTGATGACTCTAATTATTGAAGTGCATTATTGGTCATATAGTGCCAAAAATTATGTGTCTAGCACATAACAACCTACAAACAAATATGAGAACAATTTGAACACCTTAGAAATTTGACTTCATGTTTATCAACTTCTAGCATTATTGGCCTTCTTAGTTGCCACTAGTAGTTTAATTAATCATTTGTTCATAATTTATATTTAGTACTTGAGATAATGACAAGTCAAAGAATTATAAAATTGGTCCTTAATTATGTACGTATTAAAGAATTTACATGTGAGTTTCAAGTGTTTACATTGGATAATCACGTGATTAAAGTATTCTTTAAAAATTTTAAAGAAAGAATCATTAAAAAGAAATAGGAGTTATCTAAGGATGAATTTCCTAGCAAAACAACAAAATCCGTAATCAATCATATTTAGCGATTGGACAAATTTTATAACTAAACAAGAAAATTTGTCACTCGTACTATACTATTTAATGATGGAATAACAATAACTTGTTAGAATAGCGACAAGTTAGTATAACGATCCAACCTGCTAGTGATATTGTCTGCTTTGGGCCTAGACCCGCACAACTTTAAAATGCGTCACTAGTAAGTAAGGGTTATTTACTTATATACCCAATATCTCTCTTGTGTTTTGTCGATGCGAACTTCTATCTAAAAATGTGTTGTTAAATACACCCCCTCTATGGACTCGGCGTCCTCGCTGAGGTTTATCCGTATGGGATTCGGCGTTCGCCTAGACTCAGCATTGACTCGCCTCACGAGGATTTGCCTAAACTCATTTGAACTGGCCCACGCCAACAAGGCTGACATAGAAGCGGCTCTGATACCATTTGTAACGGCCCAACCCGCTAGTACTATTGTCCGCTTTGGGCCTAGATCCACGCAGTTTTAAAACGCGTTACTAGTAGGTAATGATTGTTTACTTATATACCCAATATCCTCCTGTGTTTTGCCGATGTAAAACTTTTATTTAAAGATGGGTTGTTACAGTTAGCGATGAAATTTGTCGCTAGTTTTTTTTTTTTTTACGGAATTTTAATTTATTCTTCATTTTTTATAATGAAGATATGTAACGATTCATATGAAATTTGATGGAAATGTCACTTAAAAAGGGAACAAATATAAGATTATTAAAATAAATAATGAATATGTAAATAAATTAATAATTCACATGAAATTTGGTGGAAATGTCACTGCGAAGAGAAAATAAAAAAAAGATTAAAGAACTTAATTAGAATAAATGAAAATTTTAAATAAATAAATTTTTAATTAACCAAATTGTAAATAATTTATGTTTGGGAATAAGGATCTCCGTTGCTGTAGCTTTCATAGATAGCAGACTTCACCTACTGAAAGGTCCCTATATTAAAATTAATTAATTAATTAACGCAAACAATTAGGAGTATCATTTTAATAAATTAATTTGATATAAATATGTGTCATAATCACAGCCAGCCAGGTGGGATTAATAATTGAAGAATAAAGATTTTAAGTGAAAGGGAACCAATTATTATAGAAATCCCCCAATTATTAGTATGTGACTTTATTTTATCAATTGCGTATTGATCTTTCCCTTTTCGTATTTAGATAATGCTATCTGTCGTGATTTTTAAAAATTATTTTTTATTTTAAAATTTTAAAATAATTTTTTTATTTTATCGTTAATATGTATTTCTTCTGTTTAATTTTACTTGTTACAATTTTTTTAGGATCAAGTGATATAAATTTTGATTGATAATTCAAGATGTATTTTTTCATCATTGATATAAAAAAGTTACAATTTTTAATATATTTTTTTTGTAGTTTTTGAATATCTGAATTTTTATTCTAAAGTATTGAATTAATATAATCTAATTTTAGTTTTGAAAGTTAAGAGAATTAATTCTGAAAAAATTCGACACAATAACTAAAAAGTAATGAAGGAAGTAGCAATTGTTTTCGAAGATTACAAACATTTTAACTGGTTTGATGTTTCATAAATAGAGTAAACATTCAATGAAGAAAAATTATATCATAAGACATACATAGAGGTATAATTAAAATTCTTCTCGGTTGATATTTTTCTTAAGAAATGTGTAAAAAAGAAATACGATAGATAATTTAATATTACAAAAATAATCATATGTATGATTGGCACGACAAATATATATAATTATGCCATTAATAAAATAAATTCAAATAAGTATTTGTATCAAACATTAATTTGTAACTTTTGGTTAAAAGAAAATTAACTCACTGTTTAATTTTTATTCTTTTAGGGATCCTTTGATAGAATAAAGTTGTCTGAAGATTGTTATTTCACTCTATGTAAGATAAAAACAACAAAACATGAAATAAATTTATTTTTAAAGTAATTAATTTTTATCTCTCCTAGTGAGTCTTGACTATATATAATTAAATTGATTCAAGAGTATTTTTTTTTCCAATATTTATTTAACAAGAAGTGTAAAGGAGATATTTTAATAAAAACTATATAAAGGTCTATTTTTAGCCCTTTTTTTAAGGGGATTTTGTAGTTCGTAAATTTTTATTACTTATAGAGTCAAGAAGGCTATAGGTTCCAATTATTGTACTTATTTATTAAATAAATCATGAATATTTTATTGTCATTTTATGCTTAGTCATTTTCAATTAGGTAATGGTGGCATATACTTTATTTAGATTTAGTCTTTTTTTAGAAAAAATATATTTATATTTATTATACCACCCAAATGGGAGAAACATATATAGTAGTGTCATGCATCATAGTTTGTAATGTCAAATATTGTATTTATACTTTCTAGAAAGTTTTCAAATTACATCTATTTACTTTTGTTAGTTCAAATGTGAATTATATAGAGTGTGAAATGAACAAGTGTGAACAAGGGTACGAGGAAGGTAAAATATATGCAGATTTTATTATCATCTCATAGAGATAGAAATACTATTTTTGGAAAAACATCAACGCAAGTATATCTGCCCCAAAAGCAGAAAATACTAGATACAAAAACGAGTATAGTGGAAAGCAATTGGAAACTCATAAATACAATACAAGTAGCAAAATAAATGACGACCAATAATAACACAATATATAATGACACGACTAATCCTATAATCCTATTATATCACAAGGCAAGACATCATCCTACCCCTACTAGCTTTCTTCCCTAATATGCGACCTCCATGATCATGTCCTCGGTGATACGGAGCTGCGCCATATCTTGTCTAATATGTTCCCTTAACACTTTTATTTATTAACTGTACTAAAAATAAATATATATTTTTATTTATCCAATTTAAATGATCTAGAGATAATAAATATGTTTTATCACCATCAAAAGATATGGTAAGATGAATACAAACTTTTTCAGGCTTACTAAAGGTTTTAAATTCGAACGAGCAAATAAAATAATTTTCCAATAAAGAAAATTTCTCATTATGAATTATACGTGACACAAATTTAAATTAACTTAATCTAGTCCTAATCTATTTGTCAAAGATTTTGACTTTTGACTTTTGAGAGAGGTAAAAGAGAACAAATTAAACTCAAATGCTTAAAGAAGTGCAATTATCACTAATCCTAATTAACTTTTAATTATTAGCTGTATTCAACCTAAAGTCTTTAATCAGAGATGCTTTTGTCCATTTGTATATTTGGTGAGTTTTACATTGTATCTTCCATCCCCAAGCCCATATAGAAACCAACAAGCTCTAATATGAGTAGATTACCAAAACAAACATTACTTAAAAAAACTCGATTCTTTTGACTTCTTAGCTGGAAAGTTTTGGTATAATTTTGAATTAATATGAAATATATATCATTGCAAATATGGCGGAATACTTCCATGACCCTTCGGGGTAGCCCAGTGGTTTGGGCTTCCAAGTTGGAGGTCTCAAGTTCGAAACCCCTTGCAGTGAACATAAGGGGTTTGCTGTCGCACCGGGCTTGCCTAGTGTGAGTTATCTCTCCTATGTGGTTTGCGAGCTATTGCATAGGAACGGAAGTTTATACCCAAGAATAGCGATTGTGAGTTCTCCTTATCATAAAAAAATAAAACTAGAGTTCTAGTTATGTATTAGCTTCAACTATTGACTCCACCAGAAATTGAATAAAAAGCTACTGAATTAGACTATTTTGCTCATTTAAGAAAAAAATGTAGGAAAGAACCCTAAAGCGTAACTCTATGTATGGTCTTTATAGGTATGTAAACCCACACAATTTAATAACAAATCGAATTAATAGATTCTTTTGATCATATGTTAAATCATTTCGAAATCAAGAATTTATTTTTTTATTTTTAGTTCAATATTTATTGAAATTGACGTTTTAGATCCATAAACACTTTATTAGTACCTTTTCAACACATTTATGATTAATTAAAACCTTTCATTTTCGAATATCAGATGATTAAAGAAAAGATGAATACATCTTCTTTGCTAGCTTCTAAATAATCAAATATGACCATAGACTTTAATTTTTGGTGGACAGCTAGATCTCACAAATTGGAACTTAGAAGATAATTCAAATTACAAACACTTTATTTCTATATATACCTAATTCCTCTCTTTGAAACAATGAGCTCATAAATTTCACCTTCCTCATTAAAGACCTATATCCATATATAAAATTAAAAGTAAAAAGTTGAGCTAGCTGTACACTTTGTACTTGTTGTTGTCACATTTCATGGATCATGCACATTGTAGTGTTCAAAGAAGTAAAGTTTGGCCCTTTTTTTCATTTGAGGCATGTGATTAGTGAGAGTATGTAAAATCTTACTAACTTTTTGGATCTTTTAGGTACATAGAGAGAGATATGTGGACAAGAGTACCCTCCACAATCCACATCATTCTCAACAAATATGGTTCAATATTTCATCCAAGGGCCTGACTTAATGAATAGTGATTCCTTTTCATATTTGTTTAAATTTTTATAATCAGAGTTTATATTGATGAAAGATAACGTAACAAATAATGTTCGACACGCCATCCGTTGTTGGTTGTAACTATGTCTATGATAATAAATACTTGATGAATTAATTGAATTGCGAAAGCTAACCTTCACACCACTTATTGAAAAGGAAAGATCTCCCTATATACTCCACAAAGTATAATTATCTCGAAGAGAAATTCATAGTAATTTGTATATGGTGAAAAATATCTCTTTTGAAAAATATATTGTCTAAATAAATATTTTTTTTCCAATAAACGTAATTTTTTTTTTGTTTATGAGTGATATTCAAGTTTATTATCCCCTAACGCACCCACCGGCCACCACCTCCGACCCCCCAATCCTCACCCCAATCCAACCTCCAACCCATCCCTACTCATCATAGTAATTTCCTAGATTACATAGTAATATATTTAATAAATATTTTTTTATTTATTTGTAATGTTGAAAAATAAACAATAAAAACCATTTATTATCGAAAAAATAATTATTCAGAACGATATTTTTCATGAAAAATATTTTCTTCTCCACCAAACACACCCTAAGCCGAGACTAAAACTGAAATTAGGTGGCTCCAAATTTTGTAAAACAATTTGATATATAGTTTTAGAAGAATAGTTAATTTGAAAAGTCAAACATATTTGCATTTCGAAAAATATGATTATTGTAAACTTGAAATCTTTTTCAATATTGTTCATCATGTATAACTAGATACTTTTGATCATAAATTTTGAATATCACCTCTATTTGCACCTCTTTAATAATCATTACTTCCATTAACAAAGTGATCATCTGAATAATTATCTTTCGACAGTATTAATGATGTTCTTTGAAAAGTCTTAAAACCGTGTTGCTATTTATTATAACATGTTGTTTTGTCCCTTCAACATGCACATGAATGTGCCCAGAAATATAAAAAACATGCCATAAACATGGCTATACTGCTAATTTTCTGGAGTAACTTGACGATGAGAATAATTGTAATTTTTTAGAATGAATACATTATATCGAGTGATTAATTTTTTCAAAGTCAGATGAATACACAAGATGACTCTTGACAGTTAAAGCTAAGCAAATTGTTGGGGTTTGTTCGATTTTTGATGGTTTATTTGATAAAGTTTTTAAAAATAATATATATAATGATCCAAAATCAACCTCACAAAAATCGATCGTAAATTGTCAACATGGGTAAGGTCAATATCAATCTTGACAAAATTTGATTGACTTTCTAAATTACATCACTGTAAAAATGTACCATCATGAGATCAAACTCCCATCTTTATTTTGGTAGGATGTACTTATTTATTAGTTTAAAACTTTTTTTTTCATTCATACTCTTCAATTTTTTTTTTATAAAATTAATCTACTGAATTTTGTTAGTTTCTTTTTGAAAAGGTTGCAAAAACCAATCGAATTCTTCACAAAAAGAATTGGAAATATAAAATCGATTGATTTTATACTTTATCGATTTTTTGTGCTAAAAAACTACCCTTGCTGAATTCTTATTATAAAAAAAAGGCATCGTCGATGGACGATTTTGATGGTTGATTTCCATCCTTTTCTCAGTAATTCTTAGAGGTAGGTGTGCAATCTTAAAATTTTGACTCTACTTGCTTCGTGACAGTATTTAAGTTGAACAAGTTTTATCTTTTAAATTTTTGTATGAAGCAAGCGGGGGTCAAAAATTTAAGACCATCCATTTTTAAAATCTCAATGTTCATACATTTTTTAAAATCCAAAAGAATTTTTGTTCTTCTAAAATAAAAATAATGGTAAAAAGTATCTATTTTAGCAAATTTTGACTAAAGCTTTTAGAAAAAAAAAATATTTTTAGATAGTAGGAGAAGTTAAAAAAGATAGCTTCTTCCCAAGTATAAACATTTTTGCATCTAGGCCAAGGCACAACTATCGTTCTAATATTGACAAAAGTACTCTTCAAATGAACTAGCTAAATACAAATTATTGTTTTCTAGAAGCATTTTTTCGAGAAATTCTTATAAGTAACAAAAAAAATGATTTTCAAAATAGTCGAATTCTGAAAAATTTGATCAAACAAGCTAGAATTATTATAGTAAGTTAGGAAAATGAAAGATTGTTTTTTCCTGCCAATGCCTTTTTAGTTGAATCTGTCATATTAGATTTATCTAGTACGATTTAAATATCTTTTATAATTTGTGAATTATTACATAAGACAAATTTACCTATTATGCATGTAAAAGACAACAATGATGAACCCCTTCAGGGTGACCAAGACTTTCATGTTGGAGGTCTCAAATTTCGAAACTCCTTGCAGCGAAAGTCAGAGGTTTGCCTTCTAGGTCGAGCTCGTCGCACCAGACTTGCCTAGTGAGGATTATGTGGTTTGTAAGCTATTGCATATGAGTGGGGATTTACCCTGTGCACACCCAAAGGGCAGCTATTCCGGATTCCCCTTGACATTAAAAAAAATAACATAACAACGATAAATTTTTCGAAAGTATCAAAATAACAAAGGTGAATTTCTTCGAAAGTAGCAATTAATTTAATGCCTCTAACCTACCATAGCTTCAATGTAGAAGCTTCGAGTCACTTCCAATATTGTTATTAGATATCATCTATGCAATTAATTGACATTATACCTATACATCTAATTGTCAAAGTATTGATTTTGAATTGATCACCATTAGAATCTATGAGTATAATGGTTTTCATATGTCATAAGTTGAGTACACCTTAAAATAAGTATTTTGTTAATAGTTGAATATTGCTCTACCAATAGTCAATCTTTCATTTTCTTTTATCGGATTAAAGTCGCGAATAAATTGACAATTGTTGAAGGACGAAAATTAAACGGGAGACAAATCCCATATTTTAAGTTAATAGGTTTGGAATATCAATCCATCGATATATTTTGTTAGGTGACAACAATAACCAATCGCTACAAATGTTGTTTCTTCTCCTTCTTTTTTGGGAAAATAGAATTTATTATCGTACAACTCGATCAGAAAGCAATAAATACGTTTAGACTTACAACATTACCAATAATACAAATCTACCCTCACTAGACTTTCTAGAAACACCTAGTATATTCTACAATTCATACCAACCAAAAATATCTATAGGACTAAATTGTCCAAAAGGAAATTTGTTCCTAAAATATCAATCAAGTACTAGCATATTTTTGTGGCTAATTATATTTCCATCATTCTCAATTTGATTTTCAAATATTATTTTCCTAGTATTTTTATTCATATTGAGTTTAATTTTATCTTAAGTTTATGGCTGTAGTCTTTCTACCAAATTTCAAAGTGAAGGAAGAGGATTTAATTTCATATTAGTATTAATTATAGATAAGAATTTGGACGAATATTCCTTTGAATAAAAACACCAATCTTTTAAATAAATTTAATTGCAATTTTGAAAGTAAAAATTAAATATATATTGAATAATTAATAGTGATAAAAGATGGAATATCCTGCATAATATGGCTCTATTAGTGCCCTAGCAACAACACAAAGGGGCGTTCTATTAAATATCACAAGTCTCCAATTAAATTATTATATGTTTGATATTTATTTCCAAAATAATTATAATAGTAATAATGATATATTCAATGTACTCTCATTGATAAATTTTAAAAAGATAAAATATATGCAGATTTTACTTTTATTTATTGAAGGTAAATAGATTATTTTTGAAGAATTCTTCATCCAAGTAATATATATATAAGCGCAATTAAAAAAATAAAAATAAAAATAACAAAACAAATAATTGGAAAGACATTAGTACATGATATTTTAAAAACAAGAAATACTAAAAATACTTAAATAATGCGATAATTGAATCAAAGAGACAATATGGAATCTTATATTTAGTTTATAGACCAATCACTGTCCTTATAACTTGGTGACAATATTTATTGTCCTTACAATGAAAAATCTTATATTTTAGTTTTCTTTTTTCATAATTTTGGTGAAGGATAAGCTGAAACAGTCTATTCAGAAGAAGTTTTGATAGTGTATGATATTTGAACATGATATAGTTCTGATTGATGAAACATCAGATATAGTTAATGATAGGTTGAAAGTTTGAAAAACTTACTCTGAAGCCCAAGAGTTCAAATTAAGAGGATCAAAATGGAATAACCTTGTAGTGCAAATTCAATATTATGATGGATGAAGTAGGCATGAAAGTAAATTTGTCATTTAGATTATTTCTAAGAGAAAAAACTTTAAATATTTTGGGTCTGTCATTCAGGGTAGTAGTGGAAATATCAATGATGATATGAATCGCATTAGAGTGGCATTGATGAAATGGAGGTTTGCTTCTAGAGTACTGTATAATAAGAATGTATCACCTAAACTTAAAGGTAAGTTTTATAAAGTGGTCTTAAACCGTCCTTGTTATATAAGATGAAGTATGCATGTTGCAGAGAAGAGGATATTGAGATAGATGCGTGGACATAGTAAGTGTGACAAGATTAGAAATAAGGTTATTTGAGAGAAGGTGCGAATCATACTACTATTCGGGATCCAAAGTTAAATGTTTCTGACCTCCGAATCTGATCTCCACCGTTCAAATCAAACACCAAGATGTTAGGGACATTTCTTCAAAATTTTAGCCCAATCCAACAATTAACGAATCAAAATATGCAATTAGAAAGTTGCTGGTCGGAGAGGAGAAACTGCTATAGAAACATCCTTTTCTTCTCTTTTTTCTCTCGTTTTGAAAGTTCTCTCAGAAACCTCTATTATGTGCGAATATCTCTCATCACTCAAAGATGAATAATTGTGAGTAATGTATAATCCTCTCAAAAGTTGTTAGATAATCAATGGTACCTTTTCCTAAAGCCAAAACCAACCCAAAATAAGACTATAATTTCAAACCCTTTTCAAGTAGGATTAGAATTTCAATCCTTTTCCAAATAGGACTGAAAACCAAAAGAAAATAGGATTAGGCTATAAGCCTTTGGCCGGAACATGGGTTATTGTCCAACACAAGATAAAATTAAAAAAAATAATTTATTTTTTGGGTTATGTTCAAGAATACCCTATGAGAGGTGGCTTGATATTTTGTCCCTCATAAGAAATGTTTTACAAAAATATCCCCATAAGAGGTGTACTTTGATTCAACTTAAAATGAAAACGAGCATTTTTATAAGACTTTTCTTATGAAGAACGAAAAATCTAAACGACTACATTTGATAGACATTCTATATAGTTTTCTAATTTTTTTTTTTAGTATATTAAAAATAACATGTCATAATAACAGTCGTATTCTTTTTAGTATATAAAAAAGGAATATGCAAAAAAAGAAAAACTTTTCCAAAAAAAAAAGAAAAAGAAATCTTTTTTTAATTGATGGAAAAGTCGAAGAAAATCCTTAGGCGGTTTTTTAATAATCAGTTACTATTACTTCTAATTCTTTTAAAATTAGGAAAAGACTCAAATTTTTTGCCTATATAAACCCAATGAATGCCCACTCTTTTTCCTCCCCTTCTTCCTTCTCTTCTAACAAACACTACTACACTTTCACAACAAAGAAAAATTCTTTGTGGATCCTCCTTTTCTTCTCCCAAATCATCCCCATTTTGATTCTTGGTACGTTTTTCTATCTGGGGTTTTCTCCATTTTCTTTAATTTTTGTTTTTTGTGTACTGTTTGGTGACAAATATTGCAGAAATGTGGAATTAGTAATGAGTTTATTTTGATGTGTTTGATACCAAAGATTGTTCATTTTGATGTGTGTGATGATGGGTCGAAGTTAGTTTTTTGTTTTTCCTTCTTGGGTTTTTTATTTTCTCTGTTATTATATTATGTTGTATTTGCATAATGATGATTGATGGGTGAGAAAGATGTGTTTTTGATGATTTTGGAACCAAAGTAGGTTTATTTTGATGTGTATATTGAAGGGTTGAAGTTAACTTTTTGACCCATTTTGGTTAATAGTTAAGTTGTTTTTCCTTGTTGGTTTTTTCCATGTACTCATTTTTTGCACAATGATGGGTGAGAAAGATTGTGTTTTGATGTTTTTGAAACCAAAGTAGGTTTATTTTGATGAGTAGATTGGAGGGTTAAATATAATTTTTTGACACTGTGGACTACTTTTGGTTAATATGATAGTATTTATATGTTATTGTAAGGATGAAGAATGATGTTTTGTTGGAATTTTGATACAGTATTTTTCATGTTAAAAATTTATTCTGTGATGAACAGTGCTGATTCATGAATGTAACAGTTTTTTTTTTTTTTGAAAAAAGCAGGAAACTTTGATGTTAATGATGTTTGTGTAGTTTTCATCATAAACAGATGTATATATGATGTTAATTTCTTGGATGATTAAAATGATGCTGTTAGTTTATAAAGTGCATTAGCTTTTCTTTTTCATAAAATATTTGTTCTAATGATTTGTACTTTAAAGAAGTTAGCAATTTTTCTATTTTGGAGAAGTTCTTTTTCTGGTGTGTGTGTATTATGAGGGTCAAGGGTCCACTTCTTTTTGGCTTGACTTAAAAAATGAGTAGTAGGTCATGTACTTCTGGCTTTGTATTTATATCAACTTAAAAATTAGTAGGGACAATAGAATATTAGGCCTTTTGTTTGTAATATTCATATATGTGCTAATTCAAGATGTTGTTTTGTGAAACTCAATAATTGGGAAGCCATCATGAAGAAGTGTAGATTGAGACTTAGACTCAATTTTCAATTTGGTTTTTGTGGATTTACATTATCTTTGTCAACTGTTCTTACGTATTTCACTTCTTTACTCAAGGTTTTTTAGGCCAAGATGGAATATGGACATGTCCAGAGGCCAAAATACGACTGTCTTCTTTTCGGTATGTTGTCTTTTTTGAAAAAATTAGTTATCAAATCCCATTTGTTCATTCATTTCATCTTTTATTTATGTTTTGGCAAGTTTGATGCTAAAGCGTTTTGGAATTTGCAGATCTAGATGACACTCTTTATCCCCTTAGTGCTGGTCTGGCGGCTAGTGTTCGCAAGAATATTGAAGGTATACTTGATTTTTCGTCAAAGTTTTAAGACGAAATGCACCCTTTTAAAATGGTAATCTTGTGACTAATTTAGGAATTATATGTGCTTCTGCAGATTATATGGTTGAAAAGCTTGGCATAGAACAAAGCAAAATTGCTGAGTTGGGTAATTTACTGTACAAGAATTATGGAACCACAATGGCAGGCCTCAGGGTAAAGCTTTTTTTTTATAAAAATCCTTTTTAGCATCAAACTTCGATCATCTAAACGAAGTTTAATTGCGCTGTAACTTATGAGACAACTCGTGTATTTTTGGCAGGCAATCGGCTATGATTTCGACTATGATGAGTACCATAGGTGAGTATTTGTAGTAGTCAAATTGATTTTAAACTCTCATTTTATTGAACTTAAATTGCCAATTGGTTTTCTGCAGTTTTGTCCATGGTAGATTACCTTATGAAAATTTGAAGCCCGACCCTGTTCTGAGAAATCTTTTGCTAAGCGTTCCCATTCGCAAAGTTGTAAGTCCACAATCACAATACATATGCATATCCGTTAACATTTTATAGCCATCAGAAAATGGCTGGTTGAAGCATTATCTAAATGTTATTTTTCTCGGTGTAACAGATCTTCACTAATGCTGATAAGGTTCATGCTCTGAAAGCATTGAGTAAACTTGGATTGGAAGATTGTTTTGAAGGGATATTATGTTTTGAGACACTGAATCCAGTTCACAAGAGCACTCCATCAGATGATGAAGATGACATTGAGTTTGTTGGTTCAGCCATATCCTCCAATGCTGCTGCTACTAACGGCTCTGAGATCTTCGACATTATTGGACATTTTGCTCAACCTAAGGCTGGATCAGTGTTGCCAAAGACACCAATTGTCTGCAAACCTTCTGAAGTTGCCATCGAACGGGCTTTAAAGATAGCCAACATTAACCCACACAAAACAGTAAGAATTTAACTGTTCCATTCTTGAATCATCCTACTTTTAAGAATAATTGCTATCTTAATGTACTTATTTGGAAAATTTTCTGTTTCCAGCTTTTCTTTGAAGATAGCGTCCGTAACATTCAAGCTGGCAAGCGTGTAGGTCTTGATACAGTACTGGTGAGCAGCTGTACTCCATTTGTTTCATTTTACACAATACTCTTTCCTTTGTTGCACAAATAATGATACATCTCTATAAATAATTGAGAATTTTTAACTTTTAACTTACCATTAAGAGGGCACTCTATAAACCCAAAAGATGTTTAAGAGGCCAAGTTCTAAGGTTGTTTTATGATGTATGTGGCTGAAGTTTAACTTTCTTAGACTATATACGCAATCCTACACTATCGAAATCCAGGGAATAGTACTTTATAGAGCAATTTTGTGCACTATTATAACAACATATCCAGTGTAGTCCTGCAAATGGTGTATGGCCCTCAGTGTAAACGAATTTCGTAGCAAGGAACATACAAAGCAAGTCAAACAGGAGATAGTACCACACATTGAATAAGAAACCGAGCGATTTCTAACCAAGCACTACTAATTGGAGGGAAGGGCATGAGGCTAGCCCCGTGCATCTCCCACATACAGTGCAACAACACTCGATTACCTACTAACCATCTACTCTAGTCCTTGACCTCCATACCTTCCTATCTAGGGTCATGTCCTCGTTAAGTTAAGCAATGCTTCCCTTATGTTGTTGCTGTCTATTTTCAGGTTGG
The DNA here is from genome assembly GCA_029948455.1 of Solanum rostratum. NCBI lineage: Eukaryota > Viridiplantae > Streptophyta > Magnoliopsida > Solanales > Solanaceae > Solanum > Solanum rostratum. Next base: position 72,893,169 of record CM057048.1, on the reverse strand, counting down.
AAATTCCCAAAGAGTTGCAGGTGCAGACTATGCATTAGAAAGCATCCACAACATAAGGGAAGCATTGCCACAACTTTGGGAAGTTGACAGGCTGGCTGAAGTTAACTACTCTGGTGTAGCTGTAGAGACATCTGTCACAGCTTAGAATCAGTAGAACCATATTATCATCATGCTTTTACTGCTGCTGCTGGGAGAAGAGACAAAAAATCAAGAATGATTATTGGAAGATCCAAAATTTCCTGTCAAATTTGATTTAAATGACGTAGATGTTTTGTTGTCATTATTATTATCAATTATTAATAATTAGTAGTCTACATTAGTTCCTTTCAATTAGTGATTATCCATCCTCAAATCTTGTAAATGAACTCCCTCCCTTCTCTATCTCCAATTTATCAGTCTATCTTTCTATGATTATATAATAAAGTTGAATTATTATTATTCCAAAGGATAAAGTTTGCATCTTTTCCAGTTTTTATTATTATTGGTGGGGGGCTATAAACCAACCATAGCCCACCTATTTTATAAAAGTTTTACAAAAGTTATCATTCTAGATTGAAAAATTGTCAATCTTTTGGTTATAGAAATAGAAAAAACTTGTGATAGAGAAGATACAATAGGTTTCATTTTAATATTAAAATGTTAATGATTGTTATAGAGAGTTCTGCTCGTATATTCAACAAGATAACGTAGTGCGTATCAAAACATGATTCACATGAGATGGATATTGATATTAGTAGGTTATTTACAAATATAACAAATTATGATTAAGATGTATACTCAATCTGGCATCAGCATAATAATGTTGCTTTTATTTTTATTTTTCCAGATTGTGACTAATTGACATTTTGTTCAATTATAGGCAATTTGATGGGTACAAATGATATCATTTAATTGCCTGCCATTTCCATGTGAAGCCAAAGTAATATTATTAACAACTATATTGGATTTAACATTAGCTGGTTCGAAACCTATGTGGATAGATTACAACTAAAACAAATTTGTGGTAGAAATGATTTAGTGATGTGACATACATAGAATTACATCTTTTTAACACTGATATCAACATTTAAAGAAAATTACAACAACATACACGGTGGAACTTCACAAGTGGGATCTGGGGAGAAGTGACATAGGCATATCGAACAAACAATGATTGTCCTTGGATGTTGCTTGGGCCTATTCTTCATCAAATAGGAGAATAGGAGAAACTTTCGCTTAATTGATACAAGTTATTTTAGTAAAAACTTTAACGATAACAAAATTAAGTTAAAATCGTAAATTCTAAATGTCCTTATACAATAAATCTTTATCGAAAGTTGTCCCAATAAAATATATTTTTTAATATATTTTGAATTAATAATTGCGTTTAATCATATCTTAAGAGTTCATAGGATTCCAAAATAAAAACAATGCATGATACAATAATTGTACCCTACCTTTATACCATCTTCTTTTCCAATTTTCTATAATTTTTATGTGGTGAATGGTGATGATATATATTAGGTATATTATATATACATATTAGTATTTGTGATATATTATGTCTATATACATATACAATAATAATAATAATAATAATAATAATAATAATAATAATAATAATAATAATAATAATAATAATAATAATAATAATAATAATAATAATAATAATAATAATAATAATAATAATAATAATAATCCCAATAAATTTTCATAATTGTGTCATAAACTTTACCCTTAGCCTTCCCTTATCACGAGGTATAGACTGTTCATAATACTTCAGATAGACTCTTGGCTCAAGAAAATCAATCGTTCAGAAAATGAATTAAAAGAGTAAAAGTTAAGATAAGAACATTAAAGAAAGAAAGAATCGACAATACAAATATTAACCAAAGTGACAAAAATAATAATAAAAAATCAAGATGTAAGATAATGCTAGCATAATCGTAACACATCTGGTATAGGAACAAGCACATGCTCTAGACTGAAACCTGCTTTATCACTGTGCGGCGAAAATGCTCTAATTCCTACAAATCGTCTACAATAATTCCTGGACCTTCATGTTTTCCTATTTAGAGTCATATTCTCGGTGAGCTGCAAATGTATCATGTCATCCTATTTAATCACCTCTCCTCAATTCTTCCTTAATGTACTTCTTCCTCTCCTCAAATATGACCAAACTCTCACACCTTTTCACTGAGGCATCTGTGCTCCTCTTCATATGATTAAATCATTTCAATATCTCTTTCCGGATATTGTACATATAAATAAACTGACCACTAATACAACATTTAAGTTATTAAAAATACCATACATTTATATCAACATTATGATTGAATGAATAAATACTAACTTTAAAATAGTAACTATGAATCATAATTAAATACATTATAACTATTAATGATAATTGCACTAGCTCTAGACTATAAGCCATTTGTTTCAAATGAGAATGAGAAGGAAAGTGCCAAAATCGCCTGTTTCCTCTTTTTTGGCACATAAAATCCTACCAGGCCTCCGCCAACCCCGCCGGGCCACCTGGGCCTCTTGCCGGGTCAGTTGCGGACCCACTCGTATGATTTTTCGGAAAAATTACGGACTCCCATGCAGCGCTAAAATCCGTGGGCTAACACCCATAGAAAAGTGCCTAAATCGCCTATTTCCACTTCCTTGGCCCATAAAATCCTACCAGCCTCCGCCAACCCTGCCGGGCCACCTGGGCCTCTTGCCGGGTTAGTTGCGGACCCACTTGTATGATTTTTTGGGAAAATTGCGTCGGACCCCCATGCAGCGCCAAAATCCGTGGGCTAACACCCACAGAAAAGTTCCCAAATCGCCTGTTTCCTCTTCCTTGGCCCATAAAATTCTACCAGGCCTCCGCCAACCCGCCGGACCACCTAGTCTCTTTCCAGGTCAGTTGCAGACCCACTCGTATGATTTTTCCGAAAAATTGCGCCGGACCCGCATGCAGCGCCAAAATCCGTGGGCTAACACCCACAGAAAAGTGCCCAAATCGCCTGTTTTCTCTTTCTGGCCCATCAAATCCTACAAGGCCTCCGCCAACCCCGCCAGGCCACCTAGGCCTCTTGCCGGGTCAGTTGCGGACCCACTCGTATGATATTTTGGGAAAAGTGCGCCGGACCCCATGCAGCGCCAAAATCCGTGGGCTAACACCCACATAAAAGTGCCCAAATCGCCTATTTCCACTTCCTTGGGCCATAAAATTCTACTAGGCCTCCGCCAACCCCGCCGGGACACCTGGGCCTCTTGCCGGGTCAGTTGCAGACCCACTCGAATGATTTTTTGGGAAAATTGCGCTGGACCCCCATGTAGCGCCAAAATCCATGGGCTAACACCCATAGAAAAGTGCCTAAATTGCCTGTTTCCTCTTCCTTGGCCCATAAAATCCTACCAGTCCTCCGCCAACCCCATCGGGCCACCTGGGCCTCTTGCTAGGTCAGTTGTGGACCCACTCGTATGATTTTTCGGGAAAATTGCACCGGACCCCCATGCAGCGCCAAAATCCGCGGGCTAACACTCACAGAAAAGTGCCCAAATCGCCTGTTTCCACTTCCTTGGCCCATAAAATCCTACCATGCCACCGCCAACCCCACCGGGCCACCTGGGCCTCTTGCCGGGTCAGTTGCGGACCCACTCGTATGATTTTTTGAGAAAATTGCCCCGGACCCCAATGCAACGCCAAAATCCGTGGGCTAACACCCACAGAAAAGTGCCCAAATCGCTTGTTTCCACTTCCTTGGCCCATAAAATCCTACCAGGCCAACGCCAACCCCGCCGGGCCACTTGGGCCTCTTGCCGGGTACGTTGCGGACCCACTCGTATGATTTTTTCAGAAAATTACACCGGACCCCCATGCAGCGCCAAAATCCTTGGGCTAACACCCACAGAAAAGTGCCCAAATCGCCTATTTCACTTCCTTGGCCCATAAAATCCTACTAGGCCTCCGCCAACCCCACTGCGCCACCTGGACCTCTTGTCGGGTCAGTTGCGGACCCACTCATATGATTTTTCGAAAATATTGCACCGGACCCCCAAACAACGCCAAAATCCATGGGCTAACACCCACAAAAAAGTGTCCAAATCGCTTGTTTCAACTTCTTTGGCAAATAAAATCCTACCAGACCTCCGCCGACCCCGCCGGGCCACCTGGACCTTTTGTCGGGTCAGTTATGGACCAACTCGTATGAGTTTTTGGGAAAAGTGCGCCGGACCCCCGTGCAGCGCCAAAATCCGTGGGCTAACACCCACAAAAAAGTGCCTAAATCACCTGTTTCTACTTCCTTGGCCCATAAAATCCTACCAGGCCTCCGCCAATCCCGTAGGGCAACCTGGGACTCTTGCCAGGTTAGTTGCAGACCCACTTGTATGATTATTCGGCAAAATTACGCTGGACCCGCATGCATCGCAAAAATCCATGGGCTAACACCCACAGAAAAGTTCCCAAATCGCCTGTTTCCACTTCCTTGGCCCATAAAATCCTACCAGGCCTCCGCCAACCCCGTCGGGCCACCTGGGCCTCTTTCCGGGTAAGTTGCGGACCCAATAGTATGATTTTTCGGGAAAATTGCGCCGGACCCCCATGCAGCGTCAAAATCCGTGTGATAACACCCACAGAAAAGTGCCCAAATCGCCTGTTTCCACTTCCTTGGCCCAAAAAATCCTACCAGGCCTCCGCCAACCCCGTTGGGCCACCTGGGCCTCTTGCCGAGTCAGTTGCGGATCCAATAGTATGATTTTTCGGGAAAATTGTACCGGACCCCCATGCAGCGCCAAAATCCGTGGGCTAACACCCACAGAAAAGTGCCCAAATCGCCTGTTTCCACTTCCTTGGCCCATAAAATCCTACCAGGCCTCCGCCAATCTCGCCGGCCCATCTAGGCCTCTTGCCGAGTCAGTTGCAGACCCACTCGTATGATTTTTTAGGAATATTGCGCCAGACCCCCATGCAGCGCCAAAATCCATGGGCTAACACCCACAGAAAAGTGCCCAAATCGCCTGTTTCCTCTTCCTTGGCCCATAATATCCTACCAGGCCTCCGCCAACCCCGCCGGACCACCTGGGCCTCTTGCCTGGTCAGTTGTGGACGCACTCGTATGATTTTTCGAAAAAATTGCACCGGACCCCCATGCAGCGCCAAAATCCGTGGACTAACACCCACAGAAAAGTGCCCAAATCGCCTGTTTCCACTTCCTTTGCCCATAGAATCCTACCAGGCCTCCGCCAACCCTGCCGGGCCACCTGGGCCTCTTGCCGGGTTAGTTGCGGACCCACTCGTACGATTTTTCAAGAAAATTGCCCCGAACCCCCATGCAGCGCCAAAATCCCTTGGCTAACACCCACAGAAAAGTGCCCATATCGCCTGTTTCCACTTCCTTGGCCCATAAAATCTTACTAGGCCTACGCTAACCCCGCCGGGCCACCTGGGCCTCTTGCCAGTTCAGTTGCGGACCCACTCTCATGATTTTTTCGGAAAATTGCATCGGACCCCATGCAGCGCCTAAATCCTTGGGCTAACACCCAAAGAAAAGTGCCCAAATCGCCTGTTTCCACTTCCTTGGCCCATAAAATCCTACAGGCCTCCGCCAACCCCGCTGCGCCACCTGGGCCTCTTGTCAGGTCAGTTGCAGACCCACTCGTATGAATTTTCTAGAAAATTGCGCCGGACCCCATACAACGCCAAAATCCGTGGGCTAACACCCACAGAAAAGTACCCAAATCGCCTGTTTCAACTTCCTTGGCCTATAAAATTCTACCAGGCCTCCGCCCACCCCGGCGGGCCACCTGGGCCTCTTGTCAGGTCAGTTACCGACCCACTCGTATGATTTTTCGGGAAAATTGCACCAAAACCCCGTGCAACACAAAAATCCGTGGGCTAACCCTCACAGAAAAGTGCCCAATCGCCTGTTTCAACTTCCTTGGCCCATAAAATCCTACCAGGCCTCTACCAACCCGACAGGGTAACCTGGGACTCTTGCCGGGTCAGTTTAGGACCCACTTGTGTGATTATTCAGGAAAATTGCGCCGGACCCGCATGTAGCGCAAAAATCCGTGGGCTAATACTCACAGAAAAGTTCCCAAATCACCGGTTTCCCTCTTCCTTGGCCCATAAAGTCCAACCAGGCCTGCGCCAACCCCGCGGGGCCACCTGGGACTCTTGCCAGGTCAGTTGCGGACCCACTAGTATGATTTAGTAGGAAAATTGCACCGGACACCCATGCAGCGCCAATAATCCGTGGGCTAACACCCACAGAAAAGTGCCCAAATCGCCTGTTTTCACTTCCTTTGCCCATAAAATCCTACCAGGCCTCCGCCAACCCCGCCGGGACACTTGGGCCTCTTGCTGAGTCAGTTGCGGACTAACTTGTATGATTATTCGGGAAAATTGTGCCGGACCCACATGCAGCGCAAAAATCCGTGGGCTAACATCCATAGAAAAGTGCCTAAATTGCCTGTTTCCATTTCCTTGGCCCATAAAATCCTACCAGGCTTGCGCCAATCCCGCGGGGCCACCTGGGACTTTTTCCAGGTCAGTTGCCGACCCACTTGTATGATTTTTTGGGTAAATTGCACCGGACTCCCATGCAGCGCCAAAATCCGTGGGCTAACACCCATAGAAAAATGCCCAAATCGCCTGTTTTCACTTCTTTTGCCCATAAAATCCTACCAGGCCTCCGCCAACCCCGCCGGGCCACCTGGGCCTCTTGCTGGGTCAAATGCGGACCCACTCATGTGATTTTTCAAGAAAATTGCGCCAGACCCCATGCAGAGCCAAAATCCTTGGGCTAACACCCACAGAAAAGTGCCCAAATCGCCTGTTTCAAATTCCATGGCCCATAAAATCCTACTAGGCCTCCGCCAACCCCGTCGGGTCACCTGGGCCTCTTCCCGGGTCAGTTGCGGACCCACTCGTATGATTTTTTAGGAAAATTGCGCCAGACCCCTACGCAGTGCTAAAATTCGTGGTCTAACACCCACAGAAAAGTGCCCAAATCGCCTGTTTCCAATTTCTTGGCCCATAAGGTCCAACAGGCCTCCGCCAACCCCGCCGAGCCACCTAGGCCTCTTGCTGGGTCAGTGGCGGAGCTACTCGTATGATTTTTTGGGAAACTCGCCGAACCCCCATGTAGCGCAAAAATCCGTGGGCTAACACCCACAGAAAAGTTCCCAAATCGCCGGTTTCCGTTTTCCTTGGCCCATAAATCCTACCAGGCCTGCGTCAACCCCGTCGGGACACCTGGGCTTCTTGATGAGTCAGTTGCGGACCCATTCTTCGAGAAAATTGCACCGGACCCCCATAAAGCGCAAAAATCCGTGGGCTAACACCTACAGAAAAGTGCCCAAACGCCTGTTTCCTCTTCCTTGGCCCATAAAATCCTACCAGGCCTCCGCCAACCCCACTGAGCGACCTGGGCCTCTTGCCGGGTCAGTTGCAGACCCACTTATATGACTTTTCGGGAAAATTGCGTTGGACCCCCATGCAACGCCAAAATCCGTGGGCTAACACCCACAGAAAAATGCCCAAATCGCCTGTTTCCAATTCCTTGGCCCATAAAATGCTACCAGGCCTCCGCCAACCCCGCCGGGCTACCTGGGCCTCTTGTCGGGTCAATTGCGGATCTACTCGTATGATTTTTCGGGAAAATTGCATCGGACCCCCATGCAACGCAAAAATCCATGGGCTAACACCCACAGAAAAATGCCCAAATCGCCTGTTTCCAATCCCTTGGCCCATAAAATGCTACCAGGCCTTCGCCAACCCCGCCGGGCCACCTGGACCACTTGCTGGGTCAGTTGCAGACCCACTCGTATGATTTTTTGAGAAAATTGCGCCAGACCCCATGCAGCGCCAAAATCCGTGGGCTAATACCCATAGAAAAGTGCCTAAATCGCCTGTTTCCAATTCCTTGGCCCATAAAATCCTACCAGGCCTCCGCCAACCCCGTCGGCCCACCTGGGCCTCTTGCCGGGTCAGTTGCTGACCCACTCATATGATTTTTTGGTAAAATTGTGACGGACCCCCATGCAGTGCCAAAATCCGTGGGCAAACACCCACAGAAAAGTGCCCAAATCGCCTGTTTCCACTTCCTTGGCCCATAAAACCCTACCAGGCCTCCGCCAACCCCGCCAGGCCACCTAGGCCTCTTGCCGGGTAAGTTATAGACCAACTCATATGATTTTTCAGTTAAATTGAATAGGACTCCCATGCAACGCCCTAATCCGTGGGCTAACACCCATAGAAAAGTGCCCAAATCGCCTTTTTCCAATTCCTTGGCCAATAAAATCCTACCAGGCCTCCCCCGACTCCGCCGGTCAACCTAGGAATCTTGCCGGGTCAGTTGCGGACCCACTTGTATGATTATGCAAGAAAATTGTGTCGGACCCATATGCAGCGAAAAAAATCCGTGGGTTAACACCCATAGAAAAGTGCCCAAATCGCCTGTTTCCACTTCCTTGGCCCATAAAATCCTACCAGGCCTCCGCCAACCCCGCCGAGCCACCTGGGCCTCTTGCCGGGTTGGTGGCGTACCTACTCGTATGATTTTTTGGAAAATCACGCCAGACCCCATGTAGCGCAAAAATACGTGGGCTAACACCCACAAAAAAGTGACCAAATCGCCTGTTTCCTCTTCCTTGGCCTATAAAATCCTACCAGGCCTCCGCTAACCCCGCCGGGCCACCTGGGCCTCTTGCCGGGTAAACTAAGGAACCACTCGTATGATTTTTCGGTAAAATTGCGCCGGACCCCCATGCAACGCCAAAATCCGTGGGCTAACACCCACAGAAAAGTGCCCAAATCGCCTGTTTTCACTTCCTTTGCCCATAAAATCCTACCAGGCCTCTGCCAACCCCACCGGGACACTTGGGCCTCTTCCGGAGTCAGTTGCGGACTAACTTGTATGATTATTCAGGAAAATTGTGCCGGACCCACATGCAGCGCAAAAATCCGTAGGCTAACACCCACAGAAAAGTGCCAAAATCGCCGATTTCCTCTTCCTTTGCCCATAAAATCCTAGCAGGCCTCCGCCAGCCCCACCAGGCCACCTATGTCTCTTGCCGGGTCAGTTGCGGACCCACTCGTATGATTTTTTGGGACAATTGCGCCGGACCCCCATGCAGTGCCAAAATCCGTGTGCTAACACCCACAGAAAAATGCCCAAATCGCCTGTTTACTGTTACTTGGCCCATAAAATTCTGCCAGGCCTCCGCCAACCCCGCCGAGCCACCTGGGCCTTTTGCTGGGTCAGTTACGAACCCACTCGTAAGATTTTTTGGGAAATTGCGCCGGACCCCCATGCAGTGCCAAAATCCGTGTGCTAACACCCATAGAAAAGTGCCCAAATCGCCTGTTTCTACTCCCTTGCTCCATAAAATCCTACCAGGCCTCCGCCAACCCCGCGGGGCCCCCTAGGCCTCTTGATGAATAAGTTGCGGACCCACTCGTATGATCTTTCGGGAAAAATTGCGCCAGACCCCTATGCAGCGCAAAAATCCGTGGGTTAACACCCACAGAAAAGTGCCCAAATCGCCTGTTTCCACTTCCTTGGCCCATAAAATCCTACCAGGCCTCCGCCAACCCCGTCGGGCCACCTGGGTCTCTTGCCGGGTCAGTTGCGGACCCACACGTATGTTTTTTTGAGAAAATTGCGCCAGATGCCCATGCAACGCCAAAATCCGTGGGCTAACACCCACAGAAAAGTGCCCAAATCGCCTATTTCTAATTCCTTGGCCCATAAAATCCTACCAGGCCTCCGCCGACCTCGTCGGGCCAACTTGGCCTCTTGCGAGGTCAGTTGCGGACCCACTCATATGACTTTTTGGGAAAATTGCCACAGACCCCCATGCAGCGCCAAAATCCGTGGGCTAACACCCACAGAAAAGTGCCTAAATCGCCTGTTTCCTCTTCCTTGGCCCATAAAATCCTACCAGGCCTCCGCCAACCCCGTCGGGCCACCTGGGCCTCTTGCCGGGTCAACTGCGGAACCACTCGTATGATCTTTCGGTAAAATTGCGCCGGACCCCATGCAGCGCCAAAATCCGTGGGCTAACACCCATAAAAAAGTGACCAAATCGCCTGTTTCCACTTCCTTGGCCCATAAAATCCTACCAGGCCTCCGCCAAACCCGCTGGGCCACTTGGGCCTCTTTCCAGGTCAGTTACGCACCCATTCATATGAATTTTCAGGAAAATTGCATCGAACCCCCATGCAGCGCTAAAATCCGTAGGCTAACACCCACATAAAAGTGCCAAAATCGCCAGTTTCCTCTTCCTTGGCCCATAAAATCCTACCAGGCCTCCGCCAGCCCCACCAGGCCACCTACGTCTCTTGCCGGGTCAGTTGCGGACCAACTCGTAAGATTTTTCGGGAAAATTGCGCCGGACCCCCTCGCAGCGCCAAAATCTGTGTGCTAACACCCATAGAAAAGTGCCCAAATCGCCTCTTTCTACTCCCTTGGCCCATAAAATCTTACCAGGCCTCCGCCAACCCCGCGGGGCCAACTAGGCCTCTTGACGAGTCAGTTGCGGACCCACTCGTATGATTTTTCAGGAAAATTGCGCTAGACCCCTATGCAGCGCAAAAATCCATGGGTTAACACCCACAGAAAAGTGCCCAAATCGCATGTTTCCACTTCCTTGGCCCATAAAATCCTACCAGGCCTCCGCCAACCCCGCTGGGCCACCTGGGTTTCTTGCTGGGTTAGTTGCGGACCCACCCGTATGTTTTTTTGAGAAAATTGCGCCAGATCCCTATGCAACGCCAAAATTCGTGTGCTAACACCCACAGAAAAGTGCCCAAATCGCCTATTTCTAATTCTTTGGCCTATAAAATTCTACCAGGCCTCCGCCAACCCCGTCGGACCACTTAGGCCTCTTGCGAGGTTAGTTGCGGACACACTCATATGATTTTTTGGGAAAATTGCAACGGACCCCCATGCAGCGTTAAAATCCGTAGGCTAACACCCATAGAAAAGTGCCCAAATCGCCTGTTTGCACTTCCTTGGCCCATAAAATCCTATTAGGCCTCCGCCAACCCTGCTGGGCCACCTAGGCCTCTCGTCGGGTAAGTTGCAAGTCCACTCGTATGATTTTTTGGGAAAATATCTCTGGACCCCATGCAGCGCCAAAATCCTTGGGCTAACACCCACAAAAAAGTGCCCAAATCGCCTGTTTCCACTCCCTTGGCCAATAAAATCCTACCAGGCCTCCGCCAACCCCGCGGGGCCACCTGGGCCTCTTGACGAGTCAGTTGCGGACCCACTCGTATGATCTTTCAGGAAAATTGTGCCAGACTCCTATGCAGCGCTAAAATCCGTGGGTTAACACGCACAGAAAAGTGCCCAAATAGCCTGTTTCCACTTCCTTGGCCCATAAAATCCTACCAGGCCTCCGCCAACCCCTCTGGCCACCTAGGTCTTTTGCCGGGTCAGTTGCGGACCCACACGTATGTTGTTTTGAGAAAATTGCGCCAGATCCCCATGCAGCGCCAAGATCGGTGGGCTAACACCCACATAAAAGTGCCCAAATCGTCTATTTCTAATTCCTTGGACCATAAAAACCTACCAGGCCTCCGCCAACCCCGCGGGCCACCTGGGCCTCTTGCGAGGTCAGTTGCGGACCCACTCATATGATTTTTTGGGAAAATTGCAACGGACCCCCATACAACGCCAAAATCCGTGGGCTAACACCCACAGAAAAGTGCCCAAATCGCCTGTTTCCTCTTCCTTGGCCCATAAAATCCTATCAGGCCTACGCCAACCCTGCCGGGCCACTTGGGCCTCTTGCCGGGTCAACTGCGGAACCACTCATATGATATTTCGGTAAAATTGCACCAGAACCCCATGCAGCGCCAAAATCCGTGGGCTAACACCCATAGAAAAGTGACCAAATCGCCTGTTTCAACTTCCTTGGCCCATAAAATCCTACCAGGCCTCCGCCAACCCCTCTAGGCCACTTGGGCCTCTTTCCAGGTCAGTTACGGACCCATTAATATGAATTTTTAGGAAAATTGCATAGAACCCCCATGCAACACCAAAATCCGTAGTCTAACACCCACATAAAAGTGCCAAAATCGCCGGTTTCCTCTTCCTTGGCCCATAAAATCCTACCAGGCCTCCGCCAGCCCCACCAGGCCACCTATGTCTCTTGCCGGCAGTTGCGGGCCCACTCGTATGATTTTTTGGGAAAATTGCTCTGGACCCCCATGCAGCGCAAAAATCCGTGTGCTAACACCCATAGGAAAATGCCCAAATCGCCTGTTTACTCTTCCTTGGCCCATAAAATCCTACCAGGCCTCCGCCAACCCCGCCGGGCCACTTGGGCCTCTTGCCGGGTCAACTGCGGAACCACTCATATGATTTTTCGGGAAAGTTGCGGCGGACCCCCATGCAGCGCCAAATTCCGTGGGCTAACACCCATAGAAAAGTGACCAAATCGCCTGTTTCCACTTCCTTGGCCCATAAAATCCTACCAGGCCTCCGTCAACCCCGCTGGGCCACTTGGGCCTCTTTCCAGGTCAGTTACGGACCCATTAATATGAATTTTTAGGAAAATTGCATAGAACCCCATGCAACACCAAAATCCGTAGTCTAACACCCACATAAAAGTGCCAAAATCGCCGGTTTCCTCTTCCTTGGCCCATAAAATCCTACCAGGCCTCCGCCAGCCCCACCAGGCCACCTATGTCTCTTGCCGGGTCAGTTGCGGACCCACTCTTATGATTTTTTGGAAAAATTACTCGGGACTCCCATGCAGCGCAAAAATCCGTGTGCTAACTCCCAAAGAAAAATGCCCAAATCGCCTGTTTACTCTTCCTTGGCCCATAAAATTCTACTAGGCCTCTGCAATCCCCGCCGAGCCACCTGGGCCTCTTGCTGGATCAGTTAAGGACCCACTCGTAAGATTTTTTGGGAAAATTGTGCTGGACCCCCATGCAGCGCCAAAATCCGTGCGCTAACACCCATAGAAAAGTGCCCAAATCGCCTGTTTCTAATTCCTTGGCCCATAAAATCCTACCAGGCCTCCGCTAACCCCGTCGGGCAATCTGGGCCTCTTGCGAGGTCAGTTGCGGACCCACTCATATGATATTTTGGGAAAGTTGCAACGGACCCCCATGCAGCGCCAAAATCCGTGGGCTAACACCCACTGAAAAGTGCCCAAATCGCCTGTTTCGTCTTCCTTGGCCCATAAAATCCTACCAGGCCTCCGCCAACCCCGCCGGGCCACCTGGGCCTCTTGCCGGGTCAACTGCAGAACCACTCGTATGATTTTTTGGTAAAATTGCGCCGGACCCCCATGCAGCGCCAAAATCCGTGGGCTAACACCCATAGAAAAGTGACCAAATCGCCTGTTTCTACTTCCTTGGCCCATAAAATCCTACCAGGCCTCCGCCAACCCCGCTTGGTCACTTGGGCCTCTTTCTAGGTTAGTTACAGACCCATTTATATGAATTTGTAGGAAAATTGCATAGAACCCCCATGCAGCACCAAAATCCGTAGGCTAACACCCACGTAAAAGTGCCAAAATTGCCGATTTCCTCTTCCTTGGCCCATAAAATCCTACCAGGCCTCCGCCAGCCCCACCAGGCCACCTATGTCTCTTGCCGGGTCAGTTGCGGACCCACTCGTATGATTTTTTGGGAAAATTGCTCTGGACCCCCATGCAGCGCAAAAATCCGTGTGCTAACACCCATAGAAAAATGCCCAAATCGCCTGTTTACTCTTCCTTGGCCCATAAAATTCTACTAGGCCTCCGCAATCCCCGCCGAGCCACCTGGGCCTCTTGCTGGGTCAGTTAGGGACCCACTCGTAAGATTTTTCGGGAAAATTGCGCCGGATTCCATGCAGCGCCAAAATCCGTGTGCTAACACCCTTAGAAAAGTGCACAAATTGCCTGTTTCCACTCCTTTGGCCCATAAAATCCTACAAGGCCTCCGCCAACCCCGCGGGGCCACCTGGGCCTCTTGGCGAGTCAGTTACAGACCCATTAATATGAATTTTTAGGAAAATTGCATAGAACCCCCATGCAACACCAAAATCCGTAGTCTAACACCCACATAAAAGTGCCAAAATCGCCGGTTTCCTCTTCCTTGGCCCATAAAATCCTACCAGGCATCCGCCAGCCCCACCAGGCCACCTATGTCTCTTGCCGGGTCAGTTGCGGACCCACTCTTATGATTTTTTGGAAAAATTACTCGGGACTCCCATGCAGCGCAAAAATCCGTGTGCTAACTCCCAAAGAAAAATGCCCAAATCGCCTGTTTACTCTTCCTTGGCCCATAAAATTCTACTAGGCCTCTGCAATCCCCGCCGAGCCACCTGGGCCTCTTGCTGGATCAGTTAAGGACCCACTCGTAAGATTTTTTGGGAAAATTGTGCTGGACCCCCATGCAGCGCCAAAATCCGTGCGCTAACACCCATAGAAAAGTGCCCAAATCGCCTGTTTCTAATTCCTTGGCCCATAAAATCCTACCAGGCCTCCGCTAACCCCGTCGGGCAATCTGGGCCTCTTGCGAGGTCAGTTGCGGACCCACTCATATGATATTTTGGGAAAGTTGCAACGGACCCCCATGCAGCGCCAAAATCCGTGGGCTAACACCCACTGAAAAGTGCCCAAATCGCCTGTTTCGTCTTCCTTGGCCCATAAAATCCTACCAGGCCTCCGCCAACCCCGCCGGGCCACTTGGGCCTCTTGCCGGGTCAACTGCGGAACCACTCATATGATTTTTCGGGAAAGTTGCGGCGGACCCCCATGCAGCGCCAAATTCCGTGGGCTAACACCCATAGAAAAGTGACCAAATCGCCTGTTTCCACTTCCTTGGCCCATAAAATCCTACCAGGCCTCCGTCAACCCCGCTGGGCCACTTGGGCCTCTTTCCAGGTCAGTTACGGACCCATTAATATGAATTTTTAGGAAAATTGCATAGAACCCCATGCAACACCAAAATCCGTAGTCTAACACCCACATAAAAGTGCCAAAATCGCCGATTTCCTCTTCCTTGGCCCATAAAATCCTACCAGGCCTCCGCCAGCCCCACCAGGCCACCTATGTCTCTTGCCGGGTCAGTTGCGGACCCACTCTTATGATTTTTTGGAAAAATTACTCGGGACTCCCATGCAGCGCAAAAATCCGTGTGCTAACTCCCAAAGAAAAATGCCCAAATCGCCTGTTTACTCTTCCTTGGCCCATAAAATTCTACTAGGCCTCTGCAATCCCCGCCGAGCCACCTGGGCCTCTTGCTGGATCAGTTAAGGACCCACTCGTAAGATTTTTTGGGAAAATTGTGCTGGACCCCCATGCAGCGCCAAAATCCGTGCGCTAACACCCATAGAAAAGTGCCCAAATCGCCTGTTTCTAATTCCTTGGCCCATAAAATCCTACCAGGCCTCCGCTAACCCCGTCGGGCAATCTGGGCCTCTTGCGAGGTCAGTTGCGGACCCACTCATATGATATTTTGGGAAAGTTGCAACGGACCCCCATGCAGCGCCAAAATCCGTGGGCTAACACCCACTGAAAAGTGCCCAAATCGCCTGTTTCGTCTTCCTTGGCCCATAAAATCCTACCAGGCCTCCGCCAACCCCGCCGGGCCACCTGGGCCTCTTGCCGGGTCAACTGCAGAACCACTCGTATGATTTTTTGGTAAAATTGCGCCGGACCCCCATGCAGCGCCAAAATCCGTGGGCTAACACCCATAGAAAAGTGACCAAATCGCCTGTTTCTACTTCCTTGGCCCATAAAATCCTACCAGGCCTCCGCCAACCCCGCTTGGTCACTTGGGCCTATTTCTAGGTTAGTTACAGACCCATTTATATGAATTTGTAGGAAAATTGCATAGAACCCCCATGCAGCACCAAAATCCGTAGGCTAACACCCACGTAAAAGTGCCAAAATTGCCGATTTCCTCTTCCTTGGCCCATAAAATCCTACCAGGCCTCCGCCAGCCCCACCAGGCCACCTATGTCTCTTGCCGGGTCAGTTGCGGACCCACTCGTATGATTTTTTGGGAAAATTGCTCTGGACCCCCATGCAGCGCAAAAATCCGTGTGCTAACACCCATAGAAAAATGCCCAAATCGCCTGTTTACTCTTCCTTGGCCCATAAAATTCTACTAGGCCTCCGCAATCCCCGCCGAGCCACCTGGGCCTCTTGCTGGGTCAGTTAGGGACCCACTCGTAAGATTTTTCGGGAAAATTGCGCCGGATTCCATGCAGCGCCAAAATCCGTGTGCTAACACCCTTAGAAAAGTGCACAAATTGCCTGTTTCCACTCCTTTGGCCCATAAAATCCTACAAGGCCTCCGCCAACCCCGCGGGGCCACCTGGGCCTCTTGGCGAGTCAGTTACAGACCCATTAATATGAATTTTTAGGAAAATTGCATAGAACCCCCATGCAACACCAAAATCCGTAGTCTAACACCCACATAAAAGTGCCAAAATCGCCGGTTTCCTCTTCCTTGGCCCATAAAATCCTACCAGGCATCCGCCAGCCCCACCAGGCCACCTATGTCTCTTGCCGGGTCAGTTGCGGACCCACTCTTATGATTTTTTGGAAAAATTACTCGGGACTCCCATGCAGCGCAAAAATCCGTGTGCTAACTCCCAAAGAAAAATGCCCAAATCGCCTGTTTACTCTTCCTTGGCCCATAAAATTCTACTAGGCCTCTGCAATCCCCGCCGAGCCACCTGGGCCTCTTGCTGGATCAGTTAAGGACCCACTCGTAAGATTTTTTGGGAAAATTGTGCTGGACCCCCATGCAGCGCCAAAATCCGTGCGCTAACACCCATAGAAAAGTGCCCAAATCGCCTGTTTCTAATTCCTTGGCCCATAAAATCCTACCAGGCCTCCGCTAACCCCGTCGGGCAATCTGGGCCTCTTGCGAGGTCAGTTGCGGACCCACTCATATGATATTTTGGGAAAGTTGCAACGGACCCCCATGCAGCGCCAAAATCCGTGGGCTAACACCCACTGAAAAGTGCCCAAATCGCCTGTTTCGTCTTCCTTGGCCCATAAAATCCTACCAGGCCTCCGCCAACCCCGCCGGGCCACTTGGGCCTCTTGCCGGGTCAACTGCGGAACCACTCATATGATTTTTCGGGAAAGTTGCGGCGGACCCCCATGCAGCGCCAAATTCCGTGGGCTAACACCCATAGAAAAGTGACCAAATCGCCTGTTTCCACTTCCTTGGCCCATAAAATCCTACCAGGCCTCCGTCAACCCCGCTGGGCCACTTGGGCCTCTTTCCAGGTCAGTTACGGACCCATTAATATGAATTTTTAGGAAAATTGCATAGAACCCCATGCAACACCAAAATCCGTAGTCTAACACCCACATAAAAGTGCCAAAATCGCCGATTTCCTCTTCCTTGGCCCATAAAATCCTACCAGGCCTCCGCCAGCCCCACCAGGCCACCTATGTCTCTTGCCGGGTCAGTTGCGGACCCACTCTTATGATTTTTTGGAAAAATTACTCGGGACTCCCATGCAGCGCAAAAATCCGTGTGCTAACTCCCAAAGAAAAATGCCCAAATCGCCTGTTTACTCTTCCTTGGCCCATAAAATTCTACTAGGCCTCTGCAATCCCCGCCGAGCCACCTGGGCCTCTTGCTGGATCAGTTAAGGACCCACTCGTAAGATTTTTTGGGAAAATTGTGCTGGACCCCCATGCAGCGCCAAAATCCGTGCGCTAACACCCATAGAAAAGTGCCCAAATCGCCTGTTTCTAATTCCTTGGCCCATAAAATCCTACCAGGCCTCCGCTAACCCCGTCGGGCAATCTGGGCCTCTTGCGAGGTCAGTTGCGGACCCACTCATATGATATTTTGGGAAAGTTGCAACGGACCCCCATGCAGCGCCAAAATCCGTGGGCTAACACCCACTGAAAAGTGCCCAAATCGCCTGTTTCGTCTTCCTTGGCCCATAAAATCCTACCAGGCCTCCGCCAACCCCGCCGGGCCACCTGGGCCTCTTGCCGGGTCAACTGCAGAACCACTCGTATGATTTTTTGGTAAAATTGCGCCGGACCCCCATGCAGCGCCAAAATCCGTGGGCTAACACCCATAGAAAAGTGACCAAATCGCCTGTTTCTACTTCCTTGGCCCATAAAATCCTACCAGGCCTCCGCCAACCCCGCTTGGTCACTTGGGCCTATTTCTAGGTTAGTTACAGACCCATTTATATGAATTTGTAGGAAAATTGCATAGAACCCCCATGCAGCACCAAAATCCGTAGGCTAACACCCACGTAAAAGTGCCAAAATTGCCGATTTCCTCTTCCTTGGCCCATAAAATCCTACCAGGCCTCCGCCAGCCCCACCAGGCCACCTATGTCTCTTGCCGGGTCAGTTGCGGACCCACTCGTATGATTTTTTGGGAAAATTGCTCTGGACCCCCATGCAGCGCAAAAATCCGTGTGCTAACACCCATAGAAAAATGCCCAAATCGCCTGTTTACTCTTCCTTGGCCCATAAAATTCTACTAGGCCTCCGCAATCCCCGCCGAGCCACCTGGGCCTCTTGCTGGGTCAGTTAGGGACCCACTCGTAAGATTTTTCGGGAAAATTGCGCCGGATTCCATGCAGCGCCAAAATCCGTGTGCTAACACCCTTAGAAAAGTGCACAAATTGCCTGTTTCCACTCCTTTGGCCCATAAAATCCTACAAGGCCTCCGCCAACCCCGCGGGGCCACCTGGGCCTCTTGGCGAGTCAGTTACGGACCCATTAATATGAATTTTTAGGAAAATTGCATAGAACCCCCATGCAACACCAAAATCCGTAGTCTAACACCCACATAAAAGTGCCAAAATCGCCGGTTTCCTCTTCCTTGGCCCATAAAATCCTACCAGGCATCCGCCAGCCCCACCAGGCCACCTATGTCTCTTGCCGGGTCAGTTGCGGACCCACTCGTATGATTTTTTGGGAAAATTGCTCTGGACCCCCATGCAGCGCAAAAATCCGTGTGCTAACACCCATTGAAAAATGCCCAAATCGCTTGTTTACTCTTCCTTGGCCCATAAAATCCCACCAGGCCTCCGCCAACCCCGCCGGGCCACTTGGGCCTCTTGCCGAGTCAACTGCGGAACCACTCATATGATTTTTCGGGAAAATTGCGCCGGACCCCATGCAGCGCCAAAATCCGTGGGCTAACACCCATAGAAAAGTGACCAAATCGCCTGTTTCCACTTCCTTGGTGCCCATAAAATCCTACCAGGCCTCCGCCAACCCCGCTGGGCCACTTGGGCCTCTTTCCAGGTCAGTTACGGACCTATTAATATGAATTTTTAGGAAAATTTCATAGAACCCCCATGCAACACCGAAAACCGTAGTCTAACACCCACATAAAAGTGCCAAAATCACCGGTTTCCTCTTCCTTGGCCCATAAAATCCTACCAGGCCTCCGCCAGCCCCACCAGGCCACCTATGTCTCTTGCCGGGTTAGTTGCGGACCCACTCGTATGATTTTTTGGAATAATTGCTCGGGACCCCCATGCAGCGCAAAAATACGTGTGCTAACTCCAAAAGAAAAATGCCCAAATCGCCTGTTTACTCTTCCTTGGCCCATAAAATTCTACCAGGCCTCTGCAATCCCCGCCGAGCCACCTGGGCCTCTTACTGGGTTAGTTAAGGACCCACTCCTAAGATTTTTCATGAAAATTGTGCTGGACCCCCATGTACCGCCAAAATCCGTGTGCTAACACCCATAGAAAAGTGCCCAAATCGCCTGTTTCCACTCCCTTGGCCCATAAAATCCTACCAGGCCTCCGCCAACCCCGCGGGGCCACCTGGGCCTTTTGGCGAGTCAGTTGCGGACCCACTTGTAAGATCTTTCAGGAAAATTGCGCAAGACCCCTATGCAGCACCAAAATCCGTGGGTTAACACCCACAGAAAAGTGCCCAAATCACCTGTTTCCACTTCCTTGGCCCATAAAATCCTACCAGGCCTCCGCAAACCCCGCCGGGCCACCTAGGTCTTTTGCCGGGTCAGTTGCGGACCCACACATATGTTTTTTTGAGAAAATTGCGCCAGATCCCCATGCAACGCCAAAATCCGTGGGCTAACACCCACAGAAAAGTGCCCAAATCGCCTATTTCTAATTCCTTGGCCCATAAAATCCTACCAGGCCTCCGCCAACCCTGTTGGGCCACCTGGGCCTCTTGTAAGGTCAGTTGCGGACCCACTCATATGATATTTTGGGAAAATTGCAACGGACCCCCATGCAGCGCCAAAATCCGTGGGCTAACACCCATAGAAAAGTGCCTAAATCGCCTGTTTCCTCTTCCTTGGCCCATAAATTCTAGCAGGCCTCCGCCAACCCCGCCGGGCCACCTGGGCCTCTTGCCGGGTCAACTGCGGAACCACTCGTATGATTTTTTGGTAAAATTGCGCCGGACTCCCATGCAGCGCCAAAATCCGTGTGCTAACACCCATAGAAAAGTGACCAAATCGCCTGTTTCTACTTCCTTGGCCCATAAAATCCTACCAGGCCTCCCCAACCCCGCTTGGCCACTTGGGCCTCTTTCTAGGTTAGTTACGGACCCATTAATATGAATTTTTAGGAAAATTGCATAGAACCCCCATGCAGTACCAAAATCCGTAGGCTAACACCCACATAAAAGTGTCAAAATCGCCGGTTTCCTCTTCCTTGGCCCATAAAATCCTACCAGGCCTCCGCCAGCCCAACCAGGCCACCTATGTCTCTTGCCGGGTCAGTTGCGGACCCACTCGTATGATTTTTTGGGAAAATTGCTCTGGACCCCCATGCAGTGCAAAAATCCGTGTGCTAACACCCATAGAAAAATGCCCAAATCGCCCGTTTACTATTCCTTGGCCCATAAAATTCTACCAGGCCTCCGCAATCCCCGCCGAGCCACCTGGGCCTCTTGCGGGGTCAGTTAGGGACCCACTCGCAAGATTTTTCGGGAAAATTGCGCCGGACCCCATGCAGCGCCAAAATCCGTGTGCTAACACCCATAGAAAAGTGCACAAATTGCCTGTTTCCACTCCCTTGGCCCATAAAATCCTACCAGGCCTCCGCCAACCCCGCGGGGCCACCTAGGCCTCTTGGCGAGTCAGTTGCGGACCCACTCGTAAGATCTTTCAGGAATATTGCGCCAGACCCGTATGCAACGCCAAAATCTGTGGGTTAACACCCACCGAAAAGTGCCCAAATCACCTGTTTCCACTGACACGTATGTTTTTTTGAGAAAATTGCGCCAGATCCCCATGTAGCGCCAAAATCCGTGGGCTAACACCCACAGAAAAGTGCCCAAATCGCCTATTTCTAATTCCTTGGCCCATAAAATCCTACCAAGCCTCCGCCAACCCCGTCGGGCCACCTGGGCCTCTTGCGAGGTCAGTTGCGGACCCACTCATATGATATTTTGGGAAAATTGCTCTAGACCCCCATACAACGCCAAAATCCGTGGGCTAACACCCACAGAAAAGTGCCCAAATCGCCTATTTCCTCTTCCTTGGCCCATAAAATCCTACTAGGTCTCCGCCAACCCCGCCGGCCCACCTGGGCCTCTTGCCGGGTTAGTTGCGGACCCACTCGTATGATATTTCGAGAAAAATTGCCCCGGACCCCCATGCAGCGCCATAATCCATGGGTTAACACCCACAGAAAAGTGCACAAATCGCCTGTTTCCACTTCGTTGGCCCATAAAATCCTACCAAGCCTCTGCCAACCCCGCCAGGCCACCTGGGTCTCTTGCCGGGTCAGTTGCGGACCCACACGTATGTTTTTTTGAGAAAATTGCGCCAGATCCCCATGCAGTGCCAAAATCCGTGGGCTAACACCCACAGAAAAGTGCCCAAATAGCCTATTTCTAATTCCTTGTCCCATAAAATCCTACCAGGCCTTCGCCAACCCCGTCGGGCAATGTGGGCCTCTTGCGAGGTCAGTTGCGGACCCACTCATATGATTTTTTGGGAAAATTGCAACGGACCCCCATGCAACGCCAAAATCCATGGGCTAACACCCAAAGAAAAGTACCCAAATCGCCTGTTTCCTCTTCCTTGGCTTATAAAACCCTACCAGGCTTCCGCCAACCCTGCTGGGCCACCTGGGCCTTTTGTCGATTCAGTTGCAAGCCCACTCGTATGATATTTTGGGAAAATATCACTGGACCCCCATGCAGGGCAAAAATCCTTGGGCTAACACCCACAGAAGAGTGCCCAAATTGCCTGTTTCAACTTCCTTGGCCCATAAAATCCTACCAGGTCTCCGCCAACCCCGCCGGGACATCTGGGCCTCTTGCCGGGTCAGTTGCGGAACCACTCGTATGATTTTTTGGGAAAATTGCTCCGGACCCCCATGAAGCACCAATATCCGTGGGCTAACACCCACAGAAAAATGCCCAAATCGCCTGTTTCCTCTTCCTTGGCACATAAAATCCTACTAGGCCTCCACCAACCCCGCCGGCCCACCTGGGCCTCTTGTCGGGTCAGTTGCAGATCTACTCGTATGATTTTTTGAGACAATTGCCCCGGACCCCATGCAGCACCAAAATTCGTGGGCTAACACCCACAGGAAAGTGCCCAAATCGCCTGTTACCACTTCCTTGGCCCATAAAATCCTACCAGTCCTACACCGACCCCACCGAGCCACCTAGGCCTCTAGCCGGGACAGTTGCGGACCAACACGTATGAATTTTTTGGAAAATTGCGCCGGACCCCCATGCAGCGCCAAAATCCTTGGGCTACCACCCACAGAAAAATGCCCAAATCGCCTTTTTCCACTTCCTTGGCCCATAAAATCCTACCAGACCTCCGCCAACCCCGCTGCGCCACCTGGAACTCTTGTCGAGTTAGTTACAGACCCACTCGTATGATTTTTTTGGAAAATTGCGCCGGACCCCCATGCAGCGCCAAAATCCGTGGGCTAAATCCCACAGAAAAGTGCCCAAATCGCCTATTTCAACTTCATTGGCCCATAAAATCCTACCAGGCCTCCGCCAACCCTGCCGGGCCACCTAGGCCTCATGTTGGGTCAGTTACAGACCCACTTGTATGAGTTTGCGATAAAATTGCTCCAATCCCCCATGCAGCGCCAAAATCTGTGGGCTAACACCCATTGAAAAGTGCCCAAATCGCCTGTTTCCACTTCCTTGGCCCATAAAATCCTACCAGGTCTCCGCCAACCCCGCTGGGACATCTGGGCCTCTTGCCGGGTCAGTTGCAGTCCCACTCGTATGATTTTTCGGGAAAATTGCTCCGGACCCCCATGAAGCGCCAAAATCCGTGGGCTAATACGCAAAGAAAAGTGCCTAAATCGCCTGTTTCCTCTTCCTTGGCCCATAAAATCCTACTAGGCCTCCGCCAACCCTGCCGGCCCACCTGGGCCTCTTGCCGGGTCAGTTGCAGACCCACTCATATGATTTTTCGAGAAAATTGCCGGACCCCCATGCAACGCCAAAATCCGTGGGCTAACACCCACAGAAAAGTGCCCAAATCGCCTGTTTCCTCTTCCTTGGCCCATAAAATCCTACCAGGCCTTCGCCAATCCCGCCGGGCCACCTGGGCCTCTTGCCGGGTCAACCGCGGAACCACTCGTATGATTTTTTGGTAAAATTGCGCCGGACCCCCATGCAGCGCCAAAATCCGTGGGCTAACACCCATAGAAAAGTGACCAAATCCCCTGTTTCTACTTCCTTGGCCAATAAAAACCTACCAGGCCTCCGCCAACCCCGCTTGGCCACTTGGGCCTCTTTCTAGGTCAGTTACGGACCCATTAATATGTATTTTTAGGAAAATTTTATAGAACCCCCATGCAACATCAAAATCCGTAGGCTAACACCCACATAAAAGTGCCAAAATCGCCGGTTTCCACTTCCTTGGCCCATAAAATCCTACCAGGCCTCCACCAGCCCCACCAGGCCACCTATGTCTCTTGCCGGGTCAGTTGCGGACCCACTCGTATGATTTTTTGGGAAAATTGCTCTGGACCCCCATGCAGCGCAAAAATCCGTGTGCTAACACCCATAGAAAAATGCCCAAATCGCCTGTTTACTCTTCCTTGGCCCATAAAATTCTACCAGGCCTCCGCAATCCCCGCCGAGCCACCTGGGCCTCTTGCTGGGTCAGTTAGGGACCCACTCGTAAGATTTTTCAAGAAAATTGCACCGGACCCCATGCAGCGCCAAAATCCGTGTGCTAACACCCATAGAAAAGTGCACAAATTGCCTATTTCCACTCCCTTGGCCCATAAAATCCTACCAGGCCTCCGCCAACCCCGCCGGCCCACCTGGGCCTCTTGCCGTGTCAGTTGCGGACCCACTCGTATGATTTTTCAGGAAAATTGCGCCGGACCCCTATGCAGTGCTAAAATCCGTGGGCTAACACCCACATAAAAGTGCCACAATCGCCTATTTCAACTTCCTTGGCCCATAAAATTCTACCAGGCCTCCGCCAAGCATGCTGGGCCACCTGGGCCTCTTTTCGAATCTGTTACGGACCCACTCATATGATTTTTCGAGAAAATTGCGCAAGACCCCTGTGCAGCGCCAAAATCCGTGGGCTAACACCCACAAAAAGTGCCCAAATCGCCTATTCCACTTCCTTGGCCCATAAAATCCTACCAGGCCTCCGCTTACCCTTCTGGGCCACCTGGCACTCTTGACGGGTCAGTTGGGGACCCACTCATATGATTTTTCTGGAAAATTGACCCTGAACCCCAAGCAGCGCCAGAATCCGTTGGCTAACACCCATAGAGAAGTGCCCAAATCGCCTGTTTCCACTTCCTTGGCCCATAAAATCCTACCAGGCCTCCGCCAAACTCGCCGAGTCACTTGGGCCTCTTACCGGGTCAGTTGCGGACCCACTCATATGATTGTTCGATAAAATTGCACCGGACTCCGATGCAGCACAAAAAT
Organism: Solanum rostratum; assembly: GCA_029948455.1. Classification (NCBI taxonomy): domain Eukaryota; kingdom Viridiplantae; phylum Streptophyta; class Magnoliopsida; order Solanales; family Solanaceae; genus Solanum; species Solanum rostratum. The sequence continues at coordinate 72,868,311 of CM057048.1, read as the reverse complement.
CCGTGGGCTAACACCCACAGAAAAGTGCCCAAATCGCCTGTTTTCACTTCCTTTGCCCATAAAATTCTACCAGGCCTCCGCCAACCCCGGCGGAAAACCTCGGCCTTTTGCCAGGTCAGTTGCAGACCCACTCGTATGATTTATTGGGAAAATTGTGCCGTACCCCCATCCAGCGCAAAATCCGTGGGCTAACACCCCCCTGAAAAGTGCCCAAATCACCTGTTTCCTCTTCCTTGGCCCATAAAATCCTACCAGGCCTCTGCCAACCCCGCCGGGACACCTGAGCCTCTTGTCGGGGCAGTTTCAGACCCACTCGTATGATTTTTCGGGAAAATTATGCTGGACCCTAATCCGTGGGCTAACACCCACAGAAAAGTGCCCGAATCGCTGGTTTCCACTTCCTTGGCCCATAAAATCCTACCAGGCCTCCGCCAACCCTGCCGGGCCACCTAGGCCTCTTGCTGTGTCAGTTGCGGACCCACTCGTATGATTGTTTGGGAAAATTTCGCCGGACCCACATGCAGAGCCAAAATCTTTGGGCTAACACCCACAGAAAAGTGCTCAAATCGCCTGTTACAAATTCCTTGGCCCATAAAATCCTACCAGGCCTCCGTCAACCCCGCCGGGCCACCTGGGCCTCTTGCTGGGTTAGTTGCGGACCCACTTGTATGATTTTATGAGAAAATTGCGCCAGACCCCCATGCAGCGCAAAAATCTGTGGGCTAACACCCATAGTAAAGTGCCTAAATCGCCTTTTTCAGCGTCCTTGGCCCATAAAATCCTAGTAGGCCTCCGCCAACCCCGCAAGGCCACCTAGGCCTCTTGCTTGGTCAGTTACGGACCAACCTGATGATTTTTAAGAAAAATTGCGCCAGACCCCCATGCAGCGCCCAAATCCGTGGGCTAACACCCACAGAAAAAGGCTTAAATCGCCTGTTTCCACTCCCTTGGCCAATAAAATCCTACCAAGCCTCCGCCAACCCCGCCGGACTACCTAGGTCTCTTGTCGGGTCAGTTGCGGACCCACTCGTAAGATTTTTTGGGAAAGTTGCGCCGGACCCCCATGCAGCGCCAAAATCCATGGGCTAGCACCCACAGAAAAGTGCCCAAATTGCCTGTTTCCACTTCCTTGGCCCATAATATCCTACCAGGCCTCCGCTAACCCCGCTGGGCCACCTGGGCCTCTTGCCGGGTCAGTTGCAGACCGACTCGTATGATTTTCTGGGAAAATTGCGTCGGACCCCCATGCTGCGCCATAATCCGTAGGCTAACACCCACAGAAATGTGCTCAAATTGCCTGTTTCTTCTTTATTGGCCCATAAAATCCTACCTGGCCTCTGCCAACCCCGCCGGGCCACTTTGGCCTCTTACCGGGTCAGTATTGGACCCACTCTTTTAATATTTCGGGAAAGTTGCACCGGACTCTATGCAGCGCCAAAATCCATGGGCTAACACCCATAAAAAAGTTCCCAAATCGCCTGTTTCCACTTCCTTGGCCCATAAAATCCACCAGGCCTCCGCCAATCCGCCGGGCCACCTGGGCCTCTTGCCGGGTCAGTTGCGGACCCACTCATATGATTTTTCGAGAAAATTGCCCCGGACCCCCATGCAGCACCAAAAATCCGTGGGCTACACCCACAGAATAGCGCCCAAATCGCCTGTTACCACTTCCTTGGCCCATAAAATCCTACCAGGCCTACGCCAACCCCGCCGGGCCACCTGGGCCTCTTGCCGGGTCAGTTGTGGACCCACTCATATGAGTTTTTTGAAAAATTGCGCGGGACCCCCATGCAGCGCCAAAATCCTTGTGCTAAGACCCACAGAAAAGTGCCAAATCGCCTGTTTCCACTTCCTTGGCCTATAAAATCCTATCAGGCCTCCACCAACCCCGCTACGCCACCTGGACCTCTTGTCGGGTTAGTGGCGGACCCACTCGTATGATTTTTTGGGAAAATTTAGCCGGACCCCCATGCAGCGCCAAAATCCGTGGGCTATCACCCACAGAAAAGTGCCTATATCGCTTATATTAACTTCCTTGGCCAATAAAATCCTACCAGGCGTCCGCCAACCCTGCTAGGCCACCTGGGCCTCTTATTGGGTTAGTTACGGACCCACTCGTATGACTTTTTTGGAAAATTGCGCCGAACCCCCATGCAACGCAAAAACCCTGGGCTAACACCTAAAGAAAAGTGCCCAAATCGCCTATTTCCACTTCCTTGGCCCATAAAATCCTACCAGGCCTCCGCCAACCCCGCCAAGCCACCTAGGCCTCTTTCCAGGTCAGTTACGGACCCACTCGTATAATATTTTGGGAAAATTGCATCGAACCCCCATGCAACGCCAAAATCCGTGGGCGAATACCCACATAAAAGTGCCCAAATCGCCTGTTTCCTCTTCCTTGGCCCATAAAATCCTACTAGGCCTCCGCCAACCCTACCGGGCCACCTATGTCTTTTGCCGGGTCAGTTGCAGACCCACTCTTATGATTTTTCAGGCAAATTGCGCCGGACCCCTATACAGCGCCAAAATCCGTGTGCTAACACCCATAGAAAAGTGCCTAAATCGCCTGTTTCCACTTCCTTGGCCCATAAAATCCTACCAGGCCTCCGCCAACCCCGCAAGGCCACCTGGGCCTCTTGACGGGTCAGTTGCGAACCAACTCGTATGATTTTTCAGGAAAATTACGCCGGACCCCCATGCAGCACCAAAATCCGTGGGTTAACACCCACAGAGGAGTGCCCAAATCGCCTGTTTCCACTTTCTTGGCCCATAAAATCCTACCAAGCCTCCGCCAACCCTGCCGGGCCACCTGGGCCTCTTGCCGGGTCAATTGCGGACCCACAAGTATGTTTTTTTGGGAAAAGTGCGCTGAATCCCCATGCAGCGCCAAAATCCGTGGGCTAACACCCACAGAAAAGTGCCCAAATCGCCTGTTTCTAATTCCTTGGCCCATAAATTCCTACCAGGCCTCTGGCAACACCGTCGGGCCACCTATTCCTCTTGCCGGGTCAGTTGCGCACCCACTCATATGATATTTTGGGAAAATTGCACTGGAATCCTATTCAACGCAAAAATCCGTGGGCTAACACCCATAGAAAAGTGCCCAAATCGCCTGTTTCCTCTTCCTTGGCCCATAAAATCTTACCAGGCCTCTGCCAACCCCGCCGGGCCACCTGGGCCTCATGTCGGGTCAGTTTCTGGCCCACTCGTATGAGTTTTTGGGAAAATTGCGCCGGATCACCATGCAGCACCAAAATCTGTAGGCTAACACCCAAAGAAAAGTGCCCAAATCGCCTGTTTCCACTTCCTTGGCCCATAAAATCCTAGAAGGCCTCCGCTAACCCCGCCGGGCCACCTGGGCCTCTTGCCGAGTCAGTTGCGGACCGATTCGTATGATTGTTCAAAAATATTGCTCCAGATCCCCATGCCTCGCTAAATTCCGTGGGCAAACACCCACAGAAAAGTGCCCAAATCGCCTGTTTCCTCTTCCTTGCTCATAAAATCCTACTAGGCCTCCGCCAACCCCGCTGGGGCACCTGGGCCTCTTGCTGGGTCAGTTGCGGATCCACTCATATGATTTTTCAGGAAATATTGTGCCGGACCCCCATGCAGCGCCAAAATCCATGGGCTAACACCCACATAAAAGTGCCCAAATAGCCTGTTTCAACTTCCTTGGCCTATAAAATCCTACCAGGCCTCCGCCAACCCCGCCGGGCCACCTTGGCCTCTTACAGGGTCAGTTGCAGACCCACTCATATGATTTTTTGGGGAAATTGCACAGGGCCCCCATGCAGCGTCAAAATCCATGGGCTAACACCCACAGAAAAATGCCCAAATCGCCTGTTTCCACTTCCTTGGGCCATAAAATCCTACCAGGCCTCCACCAACCCCGTCGGGCCACATGGGCCTCTTGCCGGGTCAGTAGCTGACCCATTCGTATAAATGTTCAAGAAACTTGCCCCGGACCCCCACGAAGCGCCAAAATCCGTGGGCTAACACCCATAGAAAAGTGCCCAAATCGCCTGTTTCCACTTCTTGGCCTATAAAATCCTACCAGGCCTACGCCAACCCTGCTGGGCCACCTGGTCCTCTTGCCGGGTTAGTTGCGGACCCACTTGTATGATTTTTTCGTAAAATTGCGCCCGACCCCCATGCAGCGCCAAAATCCGTGGGCTAACACCCACAGAAAAGTCCCAAATCGCCAGTTTCCTTTTCCTTGGCCCATAAAATCCTACTAGGCCTCCACAAACCCCGCCGGAGCACCTGGGCATGTTGCTGGGTCAGCTGCGGACCCACTCATATGATTTTTCAGGAAAAATTGTGTCGGACCCCCATGCAGCGCCAAAATCCTTGGGCAAACACCCATAGAAAAGTGCCAAATCACTTGTTTCCACTTCCTTGGCCCATAAAATCCATCCAGGCCTCCGCCTACCCCACCGAGCCACTGGGCCTCTTGCCGGGTCAGTTTCGGACCCACTCGTATCATTTTTCGAGAAAATTGCACCGGACCCCATGCAGCGCAAAAATATGTGGCCTAATACCCATTGAAAAGTGCCCAAATCGCCTGTTTCAACTTCCTTGGCCCATAAAATCCTACCAGGCCTCCGCCAACCTCGCTGCATCACCTGGCCTCTTGTCGGGTCAGTTACGGATCCACTCATATGAATTTTTGGGAATATTGCGCCGGACCCCCATACAAGGCCAAAATCTGTGGGCTAACACCCACAGAAAAGTACCGAAATCACCTGTTTCAACTTCCTTGGCCCATAAAATCCTACCAGGCCTCCGTCATCCCCGCCGGGCCACCTGGGGCTCTGGCCGGGTAAGTTACGGATCCACTCGTATGATATTTTTGGAAAATTGCGCAGGACCCCCGTGCAGCGCCAAAATCCGTGGGGTAACACCCACAGAAAAGTGCCCAAATCGCCTGTTTTCTCTTTCTTGGCCCATAAAATCCTACCAGGCCTCCGCCAACCCTGCCGGGCCACCTGGGCCTCTTGCCGGGTCAATTATGGACCCACCTGTATGATTATTCGGGAAAATTGCGCCGGACCCACATACAGCGCATAAATCTGTGGGCTAACACCCACAGAAAAGTGCATAAATCGCCTGTTTCCACTTCCTTGGCCCATAAAATCCTACCAGGCCTCCGCCAACCCCATCGGGCCATCTGGGCCTCTTGCCGGGTCAGTGGCGGACCCACTGGTATGATATTTTGGGAAAATTGTGCGAGACCCCAATGTAACACCAAAATCCGTGGGCTAACACCCATAGAAAAGTGCCCAAATCGCCTGTTTACTCTTTCTTGGCCCATAAAATTCTACCAGGCCTCCACCAACCCCACCGAGCCACCTCGGCCTCTTTCTGGATCAGTTATGGAACGACTCGTATGAATTTTTTGGAAAATTGCACCGGAACCCCATGCAGCGCCAAAATCCATGTGCTAACACCCACAAAAAATTGCCCAAATAGCCTGTTTTCACTTCGTTAGCCCATAAAATCCTACCAGGCCTCCGCCAACCTCGCTGCGTCACCTGGGCCTCTTGTTGGGTCAGTTGCGGATCCACTCGTACGATTTTTGGAAAAATTGCGCCGGACCCCCATACAGGGCCAAAATCCGTAGGCTAACACCCATAGAAAAGTGCCCAAATCACCTCTTTCAAATTCCTTGGCCCATAAAATCCTACCAGGCCTCCGCAAACCCCGTCGGGCCACCTGGGCCTCTTGTCGGGTCAAGTACGGACCACTCGTATGATTTTTTGGGAAAATTGTGTAGGAACCCCGTGCAGCGCCAAAATCCATGGGCTAACACCCACAGAAAAATGCCCAAATCGCCTTTTTCCTCTTTCTTGGCCCATAAAATCCTACCAGGCCTCCGCCCACCCTGCCGGGCCACCTGGGCCTCTTGCCGAGTCAGTTATGGACCAACTCGTATGATTTTTCAGAAAAATTGCGTCGGACCCACTGCAGCGCCCAAATCCGTGGGTTAACACCCACAGTAAAGTGCCAAAATCGCCTGTTTCCATTTCTTTGGTCAATAAAATCCAACCAGGCCTCCGCCTACCCTGCTGGTCCACCTGGGACTCTTGTCGAGTTAGTTGCGGACCCACTCGTATGATTTTTCGGGAAAATTGCGCCGGACCCCATGCAACACCAAAATCCGTGGGCTAACACTTAGAGAAAAGTGCCCAAATCGCGTGTTTCCTCTTTCTGGCGCATAAAATCCTACCAGGCCTCCGCCAACCCCGCCGGGCCACCTGGGCCTCTTGCCGGGTCAGTCGCAGACCCACTCGTATGATATTTTGGAAAATTACGCCGGACCCCCATGTAGCGCCAAAATCCTGGGCTAACACCCACAGAAAAGTGCCCAAATCGCCTGTTTTCACTTCCTTGGCCCATAAAATCCTAACAGACCTCCGCAAACCCCGCTGCGCCACCTGGGCCATTTGTCGGGTCAGTTGCGGACCCACTCGTATGAATATTTGGGAAAATTGCGACGGACCCCAAGCAGCGCCAAAATCCGTGGGCTAACACCCACAGAAAAAGAGCCCAAGTCGCCTGTTTCAACTCCCTTGGACCATAAAATCCTACCAGGCTTCCGCCAACCCCGCCGGGCCACCTGGGCCTCTTGTTGGGTCAGTTACGGACCCACTCGTATGATTTTTCAGGAAAATTTCTCCGGACCCCCTTGCAGCGCCAAAATCCATGGCTATCACCCACAGAAAACTGCCCAAATCGCTTGTTTAGACTTCCTTGGCCCATAAAATCCTACTAGGCCTCTGCCAACCCTGCCGGGCCACCTGGGCCTCTTGTCGGGTTAGTTACGGACCCACTCGTATGATTTTTCAAGAAAATTGTGCCGGACCCCCATGCAGCGTTAAAATCCGTGGGCTAACACCCAGAGAAAAGTGCCAAAATCGCCTGTTTACTCTTCCTTGGCCCATAAAATTCTACTAGGCCTCCGCAAACCCCGCTGAGCCACCTGGGCCTCTTGCTAGGTTAGTTAGGGACCCACTCATATGATTTTTCAAGAAAATTGCGTTTGACTCCCATGAAGCGCCAAAATCCGTGTGCTAACACCCACAGAAAAGTGCCCAAATCGCTTGTTTCCACTTCCTTGGCCCATAAAATCCTACCAGGCCTCCGCCAACCCTGCCGAGCCACCTGGGCCTCTTTTCGGGTTAGTTACGGACTCACTCATATGATTTTTCAGGAAAATTGCGGCAAACCCCCTTGCAGCGTCAAAATCCGTGGGCAAACACCCACAGAAAAGTGCCCAAATCTACTGTTTCCACTTCCTTAGCCCATAAAATCCTACCAGGACTCCGCCAGGACACCTGGGCCTCTTTACAGGTAAGTTGCGGACCCACTCGTATGATTTTTTTAAAAAATAGCATCAAACACCCATGCAGCGCCAAAATACGTGGGCTAACACCCACAGAAAAGTGCCCAAATCGCCTGTTTCCTCTTCCTTGGCCCATAAAATCCTACCAGGCCTCCGCCAACCCCACCGGGCCACCTATGTCTCTTGCTGGGTCAGTTGCGGACCCACTCATATGATTATTCGGGAAAATTGCGCCGGACCCCCATGCAGCGCCAAAATCCGTGGGCTAACACCCACAGAAAAGTGCTTACTCTTCCTTGGCCCTAAAATTCTACCCGGCCTCCGCCAACCTCGCCGAGCCACCTGGGCCTCTTGCTAGGTCAGTTACGGACCTACTCATATGATTTTTCGAGAAAATTTTGTCGGACCCACATGAAGCGCCAAAATACGTGTGCTAACACCCACAGAAAAGTGCCCAGATCGCTTGTTTCCACTTCCTTGACCCATAAAATCCTACCAGGCCTCCGCCAACCCCTCCGGGCCACCTGGGCCTCTGGCCGGGTCAATTGCGGATCCACACGTATGTTTTTTGGGGAAAATTGTGCCGGATCCCCATGCAGCGCCAAAATCCGAGGGCTAACACCCACAGAAAAGTGCCCAAATCGCCTGTTTCTAATTCCTGGACCCATAAAATCCTACCAGGCCTCCGCCGCCCCCGTCGGGCCACTTGGGCCTTTTGCCTGGTCAGTTGCGGACCCACTCATATGATTTTTTGAGAAAATTGCACAGGACCCCATGCAGCGCCAAAATCCTTGGGCTAACACCCTTAGAAAAGTGCCTAAATCGCCTGTTTCCACTTCCTTAGCCCATAAAATCCTACCAGGCCTCCGTCAACCCCGCCGGGCAACCTGGGCCTCTTGTCGGGTCAGTTGAAGGCACACTCGTATGAGTTTTTTGGAAAATTGCACTGGACCCCCATGCAGCGCCAAAATCGTGGGCTAACACCCACAGAAAAGTGCCCAAATCGCCTGTTTCCACTTCCTTGGCCCATCAAATCCTACCAGGCCTCCGCCAACCCTGCCAGGCCACCTGGGCCTCTTACCAGGTCAGTTGTTGACCCACTCGTATAATATTTCAAGAAAATTGCACCGGACCCCCATGCAGCGCAAAAATCTGTGGGTTAACACCCACAGAAAAGTGTAAAATTGCCTGTTTCCACTTCCTTGGCCCATAAAATTTCTCCCAGGCCCACGCCAAACCTGCTGGGCCACCTGGGCCTTTTGCTGGGTCAGTTGCAGACCCAATCGTATAACTTTTCAGGAAATTTGCGCCGGACTCCCATGTAGCGCCAAATCCGTGAGCTAACACCCACAAAAAAGTGCCTCAATCGCCTGTTTCCACTTCCTTGGCCCATAAAATCCTACCAGGCCTCGGCCAACCTCGCCGGGCCACCTGGGTCTCTTGTCGGGTCAGTTGTGGACCCACTCGTATGATTTTTTGGGAGAATTGCGTCGGACCCCTATGCAGCACCAAAATCCGTGGGCTAACACCAACAGAAAAGTACCCAAATCGCCTGTTTACTCTTCCTTGGCCCATAAATTTCTACCAAGCCTCCGCCAACCCCGCCGAGCCACCTGGGCCTGTTTCTAGATACGTTACGGACCCACTCATATGATTTTTAGAGACGATTGCGCCGGACCCCTATGCAGCGCCAAAATTCGTGTGCTAACACCCAAAGAAAAGTGCCCAAATTGCCTGTTTCCACTTCCTTGACCCATAAAATCCTACCAGGCCTCCGCCAACCCCGCCTGGCCACCTAGACCTCTTGTCGGGTTAGTTGCGGACCCATACGTATGTTTTTTTGGGAAAATTGCGTCGGATCCCCATGAAGCGCCAAAATCCGTGGGCTAAGTCCCACAGAAAAGTGCCCAAATCTCCTGTTTCTAATTCCTTGGCCCATAAAATCCTACCAGGCCTCCGCCCAACCCCGTCGGGCCACTTGGGCCTCTTGCCTAGTCAGTTGCAGACCCACTCATATGATTTTTTGGGAAAATTGCACAAGACCCCCATGAAGCGCCAAAATCCGTGGGCTAACACTAATAGAAAAGTGCCCAAATCGCCTTTTTCCTCTTCCTTGGCCCATAAAATCATATCAGGCCTCCGCCAACCCCGCCGGGCCACCTGGGCCTCTTGCCGGGTCAGTTGCAGGCCCACACGTATGAGTTTTTTGGAAAATTGCATCGGACCCCCATGCAGCACCAAAATCCGTGGGCTAACACCCACAGAAAATTGCCCAAATCGCCTGTTTCCACTTCCTTGGCCCATAAAATCCTACCAGGCTTCCGCCAACCCCGCCGGGCCACCTGGGCCTCTTGCCGGGTCAGTTGCTGACCCACTTGTATAATATTTTGAGAAAATTGCACCGGACCCCATGCAGGGCAAAAATCCGTGGGTTAACGCCCACAGAAAAGTGCCAAATCGCCTGTTTCCACTTCCTTGGCCTATAAAATTTCTCCCAGGCCTATGCCATCACTACTGGGCCACCTGAGCCTTTTGCTGGGTCAGTTGCAGACCCAATCGTATTTTTTTTTTGGAAAATTGCCCCCGACCCCCTTGCAGCGCAAAAATCCGTGGGCTAACACCCACAGAAAAGTGCCCAAATCGCGTGTTTCCTCTTCCTTGGCCCATAAAATCCTACCAGGCCTCCGCCAACCCCGCCGGGCCACCTGGGCCTCCTGACGGGGCAGTTGAAGGCCCACTCGTATGAGTTTTTTGGAAAATTGCACTGGACCCCCATGCAGCGCCATAATCCGTGGGCTAACACCCACAAAAAAGTGCCCAAATCGCCTATTTCAACTTCCTTGGCCCATAAAATCCTTTCAGGCCTCCGCCAACCCCGCCGGGCCACCTGGTCCTCTTGCCGGGTCAGTTGCTGACCCACTCGTATAATATTTTGAGAAAATTGCGTCAGACCCCCATGCAGGGCAAAAATCCGTGGGTTAACACCTACAGAAAAGTGCCAAATCGCCTGTTTCCACTTCCTTGGCCCATAAAATTTCTCCAAGGCCAATGCCATCCCTGTCGGGCCACCTGGGCCTTTTGCTGGGTCAATTGCAGACCCAATCGTATGATTTTTTCGGAAAATTGCCCCTGACTCCCTTGCAGCGCCAAAATCCGTGGGCTAACACCAACAGAAAAGTGCCCAATTCGCCTGTTGCCACTTCCTTGGCCCATAAAATTCTACCAGGCCTCTGACAACCCCGTTGCACCACCTGGGCCTCTTGTCGGGTCAGTTGCGGACCCACTCGTATACTTTTTTGGGAAAATTGCGCCGGACCCCAAGCAGCGGCAAAATCTGTGGGCTAACACCCACAGAAAAAGTGTCCAAATCGCCTGTTTAAACATCCTTGGCACATAAAATCCTACCAGGCCTCCGCCAACCCCGCTGGGCCAACTAGGCCTCTTGACGGGTTAGTTACGGACCCACTAGTATGATTTTTCGAGAAAAATTGCGCCAGACCCCCTTGCAGCGCAAAAATCCGTGGGCTAATACCCACAAAAAAGTGCCCAAATCGCCTGTTTCAACTTCCTTGGCCCATAAAATCCTACCAGGCCTCCGCCAACCCTGCCAGGCCACCTGGGCCTCTTGTCGAGTTAGTTATGGACCCACTCATATGATTTTTCAGGAAAATTGCGTAGGACCCCCGTGCAGCGCCAAAATCCGTGGGCTAACACACATAGAAAAGTGCCCAAATCGCCTGTTTCCTCTTTCTTGGCCCATAAAATCCTACCAGGCCTCCGACATCCCCGCCGGGCCACATAGGACTTTTACCGGGCCAGTTGCGGACCCACTCGTATAATATATCAGTAAAATTGCGCCGGACTCCCATGTAGCGCCAAATCCGTGGGCTAACACCCACAGAAAAGTGCCTAAATCGCCAGTTTCCACTTCCTTTGCCCATAAAATCCTACCAGGCCTCGGCCAACCTCGCCGGGCCACCTGGGTCTCTTACCGGGTAAGTTGTGGACCCACTCGTATGATTTTTTGGGAAAATTGCGTCGGACCCCTATGCAGCGCCAAAATCCGTGGGCTAACACCAACAGAAAAGTACCCAAATCGCCTGTTTACTCTTCCTTGGCCCATAAATTTCTACCAAGCCTCCGCCAACCCCGCCGAGCCACCTGGGCCTCTTTCTAGATAAGTTACGGACCCACTCATATGATTTTTCGAGAAAATTGCGCCGGACCCCTATGCAGTGCCAAAATCCGTGTGCTAACACCCAAAGAAAAGTGCCCAAATTGCCTGTTTCCACTTCCTTGACCCATAAAATCCTACCAGGCCTCCGCCAACCCCGCCTGGCCACTTGGGCCTCTTGTCCGGTTAGTTGCGGACCCACATGTAAGTTTTTTTGGGAAAATTGCGTCGGATCCCCATGCAGCGCTAAAATCCGTGGGTTAACACCCACAGAAAAGTGCCCAAATCTCCTGTTTCTAATTCCTTGGCCCATAAAATCCTACCAGGCCTCCGCCAACCCTGTCGGGCCACTTGGGCCTCTTGCCTGGTCAGTTGCGGACCCACTCATATAATTTTTTGGGAAAATTGCATAGGACCCCCATGAAGCGCCAAAATCCGCGGGCTAACACCAATAGAAAAGTGCCCAAATCGCCTGTTTCCTCTTCCTTGGCCCATAAAATCCTATCAGGCCTCCGCTAACCCCGCCGGGCCACCTGGGCCTCTTGCCGGGTCATTTGCAGGCCCACTCGTATGATTTTTTTGGAAAATTGCACCGGACCCCCATGCAGCACCAAAATCCGTGGGCTAACACCCACAGAAAATTGCCCAAATCGCCTGTTTCCACTTCCTTGGCCAATAAAATCCTACCAGGCCTCCGCCAACCCCGCCGGGCCACCTGGGCCTCTTGCCGGGTCAGTTGCTGACCCACTCGTATAATATTTTGAGAAAATTGCACCGGACCCCCATGCAGGGCAAAAATCCGTGGGTTAACACCCACAGAAAAGTGCCAAATCGCCTGTTTCCACTTCCTTGGCCCATAAAATTTCTCCCAGGCCTATGCCATCCCTTCCGGGCCACCTGGGCCTTTTGCTGGGTCAATTTCAGACCCAATCGTATGATTTTTTTGGAAAATTGCCCCCGACCACCTTGCAGCGCCAAAATCCGTGGGCTAACACCCACAGAAAAGTGCCCAAATCGCCTGTTTCCTCTTCCTTGGCCCAGAAAATCCTACCAGGCCTCCGCCAACCCCGCCGGGCCACCTGGGCCGCTTGACGGGTCAGTTGCGGACCCACTCGTATGCTTTTTTGGGAAATAAACTCCAACCAGGCCTCATCCAACCCCGCCGGGCAACATGGACCTCTTGCCGGGCCTCTTGCGGACCCCCTCGTATGTTTCTTTGAGAATCTTGCGCCGGAACCCCATGCATCGCCTCAATCTGTGGGCTAACACCCACAGAAATGAGCCAAAATCGCCTGTTTCCACTTCCTTGGCCCATAAAATCCAACCAGGCCTCATCCAACCCCGCCGGGCAACATGGACCTCTTGACGGGCCTCTTGCGGACCCCCTCGTATGATTTTTCGAGAATCTTGCACCGGAACCCCATTCAGCGCCAGAATCCGTGGGATAACACCCACAGAAATGAGCCGAAATCGCCTGTTTCCACTTCCTTGGCGCATAAAATCCAACCAGGCCTCATCCAACCCCGCCGGGCAACATGGACCTCTTGTCGGGCCTCTTGCGGATCCCCTCGTATGATTTTTCGAGAATCTTGCGCCGGAACCCCATGCAGCGCCAGAATCTGTGCGCTAACACCCACAGAAATGAGCCGAAATCGCCTGTTTCCACTTCCTTGGCCCATAAAATCCAACCAGGCCTCATCCAACCCTGCCTGGCAACATGGACCTCTTGCCGGGCCTCTTGCGGACCCCCTCGTATGATTTTTCGAGAATCTTGCGCCGGAACCCCATGCAGCGCCTGAATCCGTGGGCTAACACCTACAGAAATGAGCCGAAATCGCCTGTTTCCACTTCCTTGGCCCATAAAATCCATCCAGGCCTCAGCCAACCCCGCCGGGCAACATGGACCTCTTTTCGGGCCTCTTGCGGACCCCCTCGTATGATTTTTCGAGAATCATGCGCCGGAACCCCATGCAGCGCCAGAATCCATGGACTAACACCCACAGAAATGAGCCGAAATCGCCTGTTTCCACATCCTTGGCCCATAAAATCCAACCAGGCCTCATCCAACCCCGCCGGGCAACATGGACCTCTTGCCGGGCCACTTGCGGAGCCCCTCGTATGATTTTTCGAGAATCTTGCGCCGGAACCCCATACTGCGCCAGAATTCGTGGGCTAACACCGACAGAAATGAGCCGAAATCGCCTGTTTCCACTTCCTTGGCCCATAAAATCCAACCAGGCCTCATCCAACCCCGCCGGGCAACATGGACCTCTTGCCGGGCCTCTTGCGGACCCCCTCGTATGATTTTTCGAGAATCTTGCGCCGGAACCCCATGCAGCCCAGAATCCGTGGGCTAACACCCACAAAAATGAGCCGAAATCGCCTGTTTCCACTTCCTTGGCCCATAAAATCCAACCAGGCCTCATCCAACCCCGCCGGCAACATAGACCTCTTGCCGGGCCTCTTGCGGACCCCCTCCTATGATTTTTTAAGAATCTTGCGCCGGAACCCCATGCAGCGCCAGAATCCGTGGGCTAACACCCACAGAAATGAGCCGAAATCGCCTGTTTCCACTTCCTTGGCCCGTAAAATCCAACCAGGCCTCATGCAACCCCGCTGGGCAACATGGACCTCTTTCCGGGCCTCTTGCGGACCCCCTCGTATGATTTTTCGAGAATCTTGCACCGGAACCCCATGCAGCGCCAGAATCAGTGGGCTAACACCCACAGAAATGAGCTGAAATCGCCTGTTTCCACTTCCTTGGCCCATAAAATCCAACCAGGCCTCATCCAACCCCGCCGGGCAACATGGACCTCTTGCCGGGCCTTTTGCGGACCCCCTCGTATGATTTTTCGAGAATCTTGCACCGGAACCCCATGCAGCGCCAGAATCCGTGGACTAACACCCACAGAAATGAGCCGAAATCGCCTGTTTCCACTTCCTTGGCCCATAAAATCCAACCAGGTCATCCAACCCCGCCGGGCAACATGGACCTCTTGCCGGGCCTCTTGCGGACCCCCTCCTATGATTTTTTGAGAATCTTGCGCCGGAACCCCATGCAGCGCCAGAATCCGTGGGCTAACACCCACAGAAATGAGCCGAAATTGCCTGTTTCCACTTCCTTGGCCCGTAAAATCCAACCAGGCCTCATGCAACCCCGCTGGGCAACATGGACCTCTTTCCGGGCCTCTTGTGGACCCCCTCGTATGATTTTTCGAGAATCTTGCGCCGGAACCCCATGCAGCGCCAGAATCAGTGGGCTAACACCCACAGAAATGAGCCGAAATCGCCTGTTTCCACTTCCTTGGCCCATAAAATCCAACCAGGCCTCATCCAACCCCGCCGGGCAACATGGACCTCTTGCCGGGCCTCTTGTGAACCCCCTCGTATGAGTTTTCAAGAATCTTGCGCCGGAACCCCATGCAGCGCCTGAATCCGTGGGCTAACACCCACAGAAATGAGCCGAAATCGCCTGTTTCCACTTCCTTGGCCCATAAAATCCAACCAGGCCTCATCCAACCCCGCCGGGCAACATGGACCTCTTGCTGGGCCTCTTGCGGACCCCCTCGTATGATTTTTCGAGAATCTTGCACCGGAACCCCATGCAGCGCCAGAATCCGTGGACTAACACCCACAGAAATGAGCCGAAATCGCCTGTTTCCACTTCCTTGGCCCATAAAATCCAACCAGGCCTCATCCAACCCCGCCGGGCAACATGGACCTCTTGCCGGGCCTCTTGCGGACCCCCTCGTATAATTTTTCGAGAATCTTGCGTCGGAACCCCATGCAGCGCCAGAATCCGTGGGCTAACACCCACAGAAATGAGCCGAAATCGCCTGTTTCCACTTCCTTGGCCCATAAAATCCAACCAAGCCTCATTCAACCCCGCCGGGCAACATAGACCTCTTGCCGGGCCTCTTGCGGACCCCCTCGTATGATTTTTCGAGAATCTTGCGCCGGAACCCCATGCAGCGCCAGAATCCATGGGCTAACACCCACAGAAATGAGCCGAAATCGCCTGTTTCCACTTCTTTGGCCCATAAAATCCAACCAGGCCTCATCCCACCCCGCCGGGCAACATGGACCTCTTGCCGGGCCTCTTGCGGACCCCCTCGTATGATTTTTCGAGAATCTTGCGTCGGAACCCCATGCAGCACCAGAATCCGTGGGCTAACACCCACAGAAATGAGCCGAAATCGCCTGTTTCCACTTCCTTGGACCATAAAATCCAACCAGGCCTCATCCAACCCCGCCGGGCAACATGGACCTCTTGCCGAGCCTCTTGCGGACCCCCTCGTATGATTTTTCGAGAATCTTGCGCCGGAACCACATGCAGCGCCAGAATCCGTGGGCTAACACCCACAGAAATGAGCCGAAATCGCCTGTTTCCACTTCCTTGGACCATAAAATCCAACCAGGCCTCATCCAACCCCGCCGGGCAACATGGACCTCTTGCCGGGCCTCTTGCGGACCCCCTCGTATGATTTTTCGAGAATCTTGCGCCTGAACCTCATGCAGCGCCAGAATCCGTGGGCTAACACCCACAGAAATGAGCCGAAATCGCCTGTTTCCACTTCCTTTACCCATAAAATCCAACCAGGCCTCATCCAACCCCGTTGGGCAACATGGACCTCTTGCCGGGCCTCTTGTGGACCCCCTCGTATGATTTTTTGAGAATCTTGCGCCGGAACCCCATGCAGCGCCAGAATCCGTGGGCTAACACCCATAGAAATGAGCCGAAATCGCCTGTTTCCACTTCCCTGGCCCATAAAATCCAATCAGGCCGCATCCAACCCCGCGGGGCAACATGGACCTATTGCCGGGCCTCTTGCGGACCCCCTCGTATGATTTTTCGAGAATCATGCGCTGGAACCCCATGCAGCGCCAGAATCCGTGGGCTAACACCCACAGAAATGAGCCGAAATCGCCTGTTTCCACTTCCTTGGCCCATAAAATCCATCCAGGCCTCATCCAACCCCGCCGGGCAACATGGACCTCTTGCCGGGCCTCTTGCGGAACCCCTCGAATGATTTTTCGAGAATCTTGCGCCGGAACCCCATGCAGCACCAGAATCCGTGGGCTAACACCCACAGAAATGAGCCGAAATCGCCTGTTTCCACTTCCTTAACCCATAAAATCCAACCAGGCCTCATCCAACCCCGCCGAGCAACATGGACCTCTTGTCGGGCCTCTTGCGGACCCCCTCGTATGATTTTTCGAGAATCTTGCGCCGGAACCCCATGCAGCGCCAGAATCCGTGGGCTAATACCCACAGAAATGAGCCGAAATCGCCTGTTTCCACTTCCTTGGCCCATAAAATCCAACCAGGCCTCATCCAACCCCGCCGGGCAACATGGACCTCTTGCCGGGCCTCTTGCGGACCCCTCCTATGATTCTTTGAGAATGTTGCGCCGGAACCCCATGCAGCGCCAGAATCCGTGGGCTAACACCCACAGAAATGAGCCGAAATCGCCTGTTTCAACTTCCTTTGCCCATAAAATCCAACCAGGCCTCATGCAACCCCGCTGGGCAACATGGACCTCTTGCCGGGCCTCTTGCGGACCCCCTCGTATGATTTTTCGAGAATCTTGCACCGGAACCCCATGCAGCGCCAGAATCCGTCGGCTAACACCCACAGAAATGAGCCGAAATCGCCTGTTTCCACTTCCTTGGCCCGTAAAATCCAACCAGGCCTCATCCAACCCCGCCGGGCAACATGGACCTCTTGCCGGGCCTCTTGCGGACCCCCTCGTATGATTTTTTGAGAATCTTGCGCCGGAACCCCATGCAGCGCCTCAATCCGTGGGCTATCACCCACAGAAATGAGCCGAAATCGCCTGTTTCCACTTCTTTGGCCCATAAAATCCAACCAGGCCTCATCCAACCCCGCCGGGCAACATGGACCTCTTGCCGGGCCTCTTGCGGACCCCCTCGTATGATTTTTCGAGAATCTTGTGATGGAACCCCATGCAGCGCCAGAATCCGTGGGCTAACACCGACAGAAATGAGCCGAAATCGCCTGTTTCCACTTCCTTGGCCCATAAAATCCAACCAGGCCTCATCCAACCCCGCCGGGCAACATGGACCTCTTGTCGGGCCTCTTGCGGACCCCCTCGTATGATTTTTCGAGAAACTTGCGCCGGAACCCCATTCAGCGCCAGAATCCGTGGGCTAACACCCACAGAAATGAGCCGAAATCGCCTGTTTCCACTTCCTTGGCCCATAAAATCCAACCAGGCCTTATCCAACCCCGCCGGGCAACATGGACATCTTGTCGGGCCTCTTGCGGACCCCCTCGTATGATTTTTCGAGAATCTTGCGCCGGAACCCCATGCAGCGCCAGAATCCATGGGCTAACACCCACAGAAATTTAGGCGAAATCGCCTGTTTCCACTTCCTTGGCCCATAAAATCCAACCAGGCCTCATCCAACCCTGCCGGGGAACATGGACCTCTTGCCGGGCCTCTTGCGGACCCCCTAGTATGATTTTTCGAGAATCTTGCACCGGAACCCCATGCAGCGCCAGAATCCTTGGGCTAACACCCACAGAAATGAGCCGAAATCGCCTGTTTCCACTTGCTTGGCCCATAAAATCCAACCAGGCCTCATCCAACCCCGCCGGGCAACATGGACCTCTTGCCGGGCCTCTTGCGGACCCCCTCGTATGATTTTTCGAGAATCTTGCGGCAGAACCCCATGCAGCCCAGAATCCGTGGGCTAACACCCACAGAAATGAGCCGAAATCGCCTTTTTCCACTTCCTTGGCCCATAAAATCCAACCAGGCCTCATCCAACCCTGCCGGGCAACATGGACCTCTTGTCGGGCCTCTTGAGGACCCCCTCGTATGATTTTTCGAGAATGTGGCGCCGGAACCCCATGCAGCGCCAGAATCCATGGGCTAACACCCACAGAAATGAGGCGAAATCGCCTGTTTCCACTTCCTTGGCCCATAAAATCCAACCAGGCCTCATCCAACCCTGCCGGGCAACATGGACCTCTTGCCGGGCCTCTTACGGACCCCCTCGTATGATTTTTCGAGAATCTTGCACCGGAACCCCATGCAGCGCCAGAATCCGTGGGCTAACACCCACAGAAATGAGCCGAAATCGCCTGTTTCCACTTCCTTGGCCCATAAAATCCAACCAGGCCTCATCCAACCCCGCCGGGCAACATGGACCTCTTGTCGGGCCTCTTGCGGACCCCCTCGTATGATTTTTCGAGAATCTTGCGCCAGAACCCCATGCAGCCCAGAATCCGTGGGCTAACACCCACAGAAATGAGCCGAAATCGCCTTTTTCCACTTCCTTGGCCCATAAAATCCAACAAGGCCTCATCCAACACTGCCGGGCAACATGGAACTCTTGCCGGGCCTCTTGCGGACCCCCTCCTATGATTTTTTGAGAATCTTGCGCCGAAACCCCATGCAGCGCCAGAATCCGTGGGCTAACACCCACAGAAATGAGCCGAAATCGCCTGTTTCCACTTCCTTGGCCCATAAAATCCAACCAGGCCTCATGCAACCCCGCTGGGCAACATGGACCTCTTGCCGGGCCTCTTGCGGACCCCCTCGTATGATTTTTCGAGAATCTTGCGCCGGAACCCCATGCAGCGCCAGAATCCGTCGGCTAACACCCACAGAAATGAGCCGAAATCGCATGTTTCCACTTCCTTGGCCCATAAAATCCAACCAGGCCTCATCCAACCCCGCCGGGCAACATGGACCTCTTGCCGGGCCTCTTGCATACCCCCTCGTATGATTTTTTGAGAATCTTGCGCCGGAACCCCATGCAGTGCCTCAATCCGTGGGCTAACACCCACAGAAATGAGCCGAAATCGCCTGTTTCCACTTCCTTGGCCCATAAAATCCAACCAGGCCTCATCCAACCCCGCCGGGCAACATGGACCTCTTGCCGGGCCTCTTGCGGACCCCCTCGTATGATTTTTCGAGAATCTTGTGATGGAACCCCATGCAGCGCCAGAATCCGTGGGCTAACACCGACAGAAATGAGCCGAAATCGCCTGTTTCCACTTCCTTGGCCCATAAAATCCAACCAGGCCTCATCCAACCCCGCCGGGCAACATGGACCTCTTGCCGGGCCTCTTGCGGACCCCCTCGTATGATTTTTCGAGAAACTTGCACCGGAACCCCATTCAGCGCCAGAATCCGTGGGCTAACACCCACAGAAATGAGCCGAAATCGCCTGTTTCCACTTCCTTGGCCCATAAAATCCAACCAGGCCTCATCCAACCCCGCCAAGCAACATGGACATCTTGTCGGGCCTCTTGCGGACCCCCTCGTATGATTTTTCGAGAATCTTGCGCCGGAACCCCATGCAGCGCCAGAATCCATGGGCTAACACCCACAGAAATGAGGCGAAATCGCCTCTTTCCACTTCCTTGGCCCATAAAATCCAACCAGGCCTCATCCAACCCTGCCGGGCAACATGGACCTCTTGCCGGGCCTCTTGCGGACCCCCTCGTATGATTTTTCGAGAATCTTGCGCCGGAACCCCATGCAGCCCAGAATCTGTGGGCTAACACCCACAAAAATGAGCCGAAATCGCCTGTTTCCACTTCCTTGGCCCATAAAATCCAACCAGGCCTCATCCAACCCCGCCGGCAACATAGACCTCTTGCCGGGCCTCTTGCGGACCCCCTCCTATGATTTTTTAAGAATCTTGCGCCGGAACCCCATGCAGCGCCAGAATCCGTGGGCTAACACCCACAGAAATGAGCCGAAATCGCCTGTTTCCACTTCCTTGGCCCGTAAAATCCAACCAGGCCTCATGCAACCCCGCTGGGCAACATGGACCTCTTTCCGGGCCTCTTGCGGACCCCCTCGTATGATTTTTCGAGAATCTTGCGCCGGAACCCCATGCAGCGCCAGAATCAGTGGGCTAACACCCACAGAAATGAGCTGAAATCGCCTGTTTCCACTTCCTTGGCCCATAAAATCCAACCAAGCCTCATCCAACCCCGCCGGGCAACATGGACCTCTTGCCGGGCCTTTTGCGGACCCCCTCGTATGATTTTTCGAGAATCTTGCACCGGAACCCCATGCAGCGCCAGAATCCGTGGACTAACACCCACAGAAATGAGCCGAAATCGCCTGTTTCCACTTCCTTGGCCCATAAAATCCAACCAGGTCATCCAACCCCGCCGGGCAACATGGACCTCTTGCCGGGCCTCTTGCGGACCCCCTCCTATGATTTTTTGAGAATCTTGCGCCGGAACCCCATGCAGCGCCAGAATCCGTGGGCTAACACCCACAGAAATGAGCCGAAATTGCCTGTTTCCACTTCCTTGGCCCGTAAAATCCAACCAGGCCTCATGCAACCCCGCTGGGCAACATGGACCTCTTTCCGGGCCTCTTGTGGACCCCCTCGTATGATTTTTCGAGAATCTTGCGCCGGAACCCCATGCAGCGCCAGAATCAGTGGGCTAACACCCACAGAAATGAGCCAAAATCGCCTGTTTCCACTTCCTTGGCCCATAAAATCCAACCAGGCCTCATCCAACCCCGCCGGGCAACATGGACCTCTTGCCGGGCCTCTTGTGAACCCCCTCGTATGAGTTTTCAAGAATCTTGCGCCGGAACCCCATGCAGCGCCTGAATCCGTGGGCTAACACCCACAGAAATGAGCCGAAATCGCCTGTTTCCACTTCCTTGGCCCATAAAATCCAACCAGGCCTCATCCAACCCCGCCGGGCAACATGGACCTCTTGCTGGGCCTCTTGCGGACCCCCTCGTATGATTTTTCGAGAATCTTGCACCGGAACCCCATGCAGCGCCAGAATCCGTGGACTAACACCCACAGAAATGAGCCGAAATCGCCTGTTTCCACTTCCTTGGCCCATAAAATCCAACCAGGCCTCATCCAACCCCGCCGGGCAACATGGACCTCTTGCCGGGCCTCTTGCGGACCCCCTCGTATAATTTTTCGAGAATCTTGCGTCGGAACCCCATGCAGCGCCAGAATCCGTGGGCTAACACCCACAGAAATGAGCCGAAATCGCCTGTTTCCACTTCCTTGGCCCATAAAATCCAACCAAGCCTCATTCAACCCCGCCGGGCAACATAGACCTCTTGCCGGGCCTCTTGCGGACCCCCTCGTATGATTTTTCGAGAATCTTGCGCCGGAACCCCATGCAGCGCCAGAATCCATGGGCTAACACCCACAGAAATGAGCCGAAATCGCCTGTTTCCACTTCTTTGGCCCATAAAATCCAACCAGGCCTCATCCCACCCCGCCGGGCAACATGGACCTCTTGCCGGGCCTCTTGCGGACCCCCTCGTATGATTTTTCGGGAATCTTGCGTCGGAACCCCATGCAGCGCCAGAATCCGTGGGCTAACACCCACAGAAATGAGCCGAAATCGCCTGTTTCCACTTCCTTGGACCATAAAATCCAACCAGGCCTCATCCAACCCCGCCGGGCAACATGGACCTCTTGCCGAGCCTCTTGCGGACCCCCTCGTATGATTTTTCGAGAATCTTGCGCCGGAACCACATGCAGCGCCAGAATCCGTGGGCTAACACCCACAGAAATGAGCCGAAATCGCCTGTTTCCACTTCCTTGGACCATAAAATCCAACCAGGCCTCATCCAACCCCGCCGGGCAACATGGACCTCTTGCCGGGCCTCTTGCGGACCCCCTCGTATGATTTTTCGAGAATCTTGCGCCTGAACCCCATGCAGCGCCAGAATCCGTGGGCTAACACCCACAGAAATGAGCCGAAATCGCCTGTTTCCACTTCCTTTACCCATAAAATCCAACCAGGCCTCATCCAACCCCGTTGGGCAACATGGACCTCTTGCCGGGCCTCTTGTGGACCCCCTCGTATGATTTTTTGAGAATCTTGCGCCGGAACCCCATGCAGCGCCAGAATCCGTGGGCTAACACCCATAGAAATGAGCCGAAATCGCCTGTTTCCACTTCCCTGGCCCATAAAATCCAATCAGGCCGCATCCAACCCCGCGGGGCAACATGGACCTATTGCCGGGCCTCTTGCGGACCCCCTCGTATGATTTTTCGAGAATCATGCGCTGGAACCCCATGCAGCGCCAGAATCCGTGGGCTAACACCCACAGAAATGAGCCGAAATCGCCTGTTTCCACTTCCTTGGCCCATAAAATCCATCCAGGCGTCATCCAACCCCGCCGGGCAACATGGACCTCTTGCCGGGCCTCTTGCGGAACCCCTCGAATGATTTTTCGAGAATCTTGCGCCGGAACCCCATGCAGCACCAGAATCCGTGGGCTAACACCCACAGAAATGAGCCGAAATCGCCTGTTTCCACTTCCTTAACCCATAAAATCCAACCAGGCCTCATCCAACCCCGCCGAGCAACATGGACCTCTTGTCGGGCCTCTTGCGGACCCCCTCGTATGATTTTTCGAGAATCTTGCGCCGGAACCCCATGCAGCGCCAGAATCCGTGGGCTAATACCCACAGAAATGAGCCGAAATCGCCTGTTTCCACTTCCTTGGCCCATAAAATCCAACCAGGCCTCATCCAACCCCGCCGGGCAACATGGACCTCTTGCCGGGCCTCTTGCGGACCCCTCCTATGATTCTTTGAGAATGTTGCGCCGGAACCCCATGCAGCGCCAGAATCCGTGGGCTAACACCCACAGAAATGAGCCGAAATCGCCTGTTTCAACTTCCTTTGCCCATAAAATCCAACCAGGCCTCATGCAACCCCGCTGGGCAACATGGACCTCTTGCCGGGCCTCTTGCGGACCCCCTCGTATGATTTTTCGAGAATCTTGCACCGGAACCCCATGCAGCGCCAGAATCCGTCGGCTAACACCCACAGAAATGAGCCGAAATCGCCTGTTTCCACTTCCTTGGCCCGTAAAATCCAACCAGGCCTTATCCAACCCCGCCGGGCAACATGGACCTCTTGCCGGGCCTCTTGCGGACCCCCTCGTATGATTTTTTGAGAATCTTGCGCCGGAACCCCATGCAGCGCCTCAATCCGTGGGCTATCACCCACAGAAATGAGCCGAAATCGCCTGTTTCCACTTCTTTGGCCCATAAAATCCAACCAGGCCTCATCCAACCCCGCCGGGCAACATGGACCTCTTGCCGGGCCTCTTGCGGACCCCCTCGTATGATTTTTCGAGAATCTTGTGATGGAACCCCATGCAGCGCCAGAATCCGTGGGCTAACACCGACAGAAATGAGCCGAAATCGCCTGTTTCCACTTCCTTGGCCCATAAAATCCAACCAGGCCTCATCCAACCCCGCCGGGCAACATGGACCTTTTGTCGGGCCTCTTGCGGACCCCCTCGTATGATTTTTCGAGAAACTTGCGCCGGAACCCCATTCAGCGCCAGAATCCGTGGGCTAACACCCACAGAAATGAGCCGAAATCGCCTGTTTCCACTTCCTTGGCCCATAAAATCCAACCAGGCCTTATCCAACCCCGCCGGGCAACATGGACATCTTGTCGGGCCTCTTGCGGACCCCCTCGTATGATTTTTCGAGAATCTTGCGCCGGAACCCCATGCAGCGCCAGAATCCATGGGCTAACACCCACAGAAATTTAGGCGAAATCGCCTGTTTCCACTTCCTTGGCCCATAAAATCCAACCAGGCCTCATCCAACCCTGCCGGGGAACATGGACCTCTTGCCGGGCCTCTTGCGGACCCCCTAGTATGATTTTTCGAGAATCTTGCACCGGAACCCCATGCAGCGCCAGAATCCGTGGGCTAACACCCACAGAAATGAGCCGAAATCGCCTGTTTCCACTTGCTTGGCCCATAAAATCCAACCAGGCCTCATCCAACCCCGCCGGGCAACATGGACCTCTTGCCGGGCCTCTTGCGGACCCCCTCGTATGATTTTTCGAGAATCTTGCGGCAGAACCCCATGCAGCCCAGAATCCGTGGGCTAACACCCACAGAAATGAGCCGAAATCGCCTTTTTCCACTTCCTTGGCCCATAAAATCCAACCAGGCCTCATCCAACCCTGCCGGGCAACATGGACCTCTTGCCGGGCCTCTTGAGGACCCCCTCGTATGATTTTTCGAGAATCTGGCGCCGGAACCCCATGCAGCGCCAGAATCCATGGGCTAACACCCACAGAAATGAGGCGAAATCGCCTGTTTCCACTTCCTTGGCCCATAAAATCCAACCAGGCCTCATCCAACCCTGCCGGGCAACATGGACCTCTTGCCGGGCCTCTTACGGACCCCCTCGTATGATTTTTCGAGAATCTTGCACCGGAACCCCATGCAGCGCCAGAATCCGTGGGCTAACACCCACAGAAATGAGCCGAAATCGCCTGTTTCCACTTCCTTGGCCCATAAAATCCAACCAGGCCTCATCCAACCCCGCCGGGCAACATGGACCTCTTGTCGGGCCTCTTGCGGACCCCCTCGTATGATTTTTCGAGAATCTTGCGCCAGAACCCCATGCAGCCCAGAATCCGTGGGCTAACACCCACAGAAATGAGCCGAAATCGCCTTTTTCCACTTCCTTGGCCCATAAAATCCAACAAGGCCTCATCCAACACTGCCGGGCAACATGGAACTCTTGCCGGGCCTCTTGCGGACCCCCTCCTATGATTTTTTGAGAATCTTGCGCCGAAACCCCATGCAGCGCCAGAATCCGTGGGCTAACACCCACAGAAATGAGCCGAAATCGCCTGTTTCCACTTCCTTGGCCCATAAAATCCAACCAGGCCTCATGCAACCCCGCTGGCCAACATGGACCTCTTGCCGGGCCTCTTGCGGACCCCCTCGTATGATTTTTCGAGAATCTTGCGCCGGAACCCCATGCAGCGCCAGAATCCGTCGGCTAACACCCACAGAAATGAGCCGAAATCGCATGTTTCCACTTCCTTGGCCCATAAAATCCAACCAGGCCTCATCCAACCCCGCCGGGCAACATGGACCTCTTGCCGGGCCTCTTGCGTACCCCCTCGTATGATTTTTTGAGAATCTTGCGCCGGAACCCCATGCAGTGCCTCAATCCGTGGGCTAACACCCACAGAAATGAGCCGAAATCGCCTGTTTCCACTTCCTTGGCCCATAAAATCCAACCAGGCCTCATCCAACCCCGCCGGGCAACATGGACCTCTTGCCGGGCCTCTTGCGGACCCCCTCGTATGATTTTTCGAGAATCTTGTGATGGAACCCCATGCAGCGCCAGAATCCGTGGGCTAACACCGACAGAAATGAGCCGAAATCGCCTGTTTCCACTTCCTTGGCCCATAAAATCCAACCAGGCCTCATCCAACCCCGCCGGGCAACATGGACCTCTTGCCGGGCCTCTTGCGGACCCCCTCGTATGATTTTTCGAGAAACTTGCACCGGAACCCCATTCAGCGCCAGAATCCGTGGGCTAACACCCACAGAAATGAGCCGAAATCGCCTGTTTCCACTTCCTTGGCCCATAAAATCCAACCAGGCCTCATCCAACCCCGCCAAGCAACATGGACATCTTGTCGGGCCTCTTGCGGACCCCCTCGTATGATTTTTCGAGAATCTTGCGCCGGAACCCCATGCAGCGCCAGAATCCATGGGCTAACACCCACAGAAATGAGGCGAAATCGCCTGTTTCCACTTCCTTGGCCCATAAAATCCAACCAGGCCTCATCCAACCCTGCCGGGCAACATGGACCTCTTGCCGGGCCTCTTGCGGACCCCCTCGTATGATTTTTCGAGAATCTTGCACCGGAACCCCATGCAGCGCCAGAATCCGTGGGCTAACACCCACAGAAATGAGCCGAAATCACCTGTTTCCACTTCCATGGCCCATAAAATCCAACCAGGCCTCATCCAACCCCGCCGGGCAACATGGACCTCTTGCCGGGCCTCTTGCGGACCCCCTCGTATGATTTTTCGAGAATCTTGCGCCAGAACCCCATGCAGCCCAGAATCCGTGGGCTAACACCCACAGAAATGAGCCGAAATCGCCTTTTTCCACTTCCTTGGCCCATAAAATCCAACCAGGCCTCATCCAACCCTGCCGGGCAACATGGACCTCTTGCCGGGCCTCTTGAGGACCCCCTCGTATGATTTTTCGAGAATCTTGCGCCGGAACCCCATGCAGCGCCAGAATCCATGGGCTAACACCCACAGAAATGAGGCGAAATCGCCTGTTTCCACTTCCTTGGCCCATAAAATCCAACCAGGCCTCATCCAACCCTGCCGGGCAACATGGACCTCTTGCCGGGCCTCTTGCGGACCCCCTCGTATGATTTTTCGAGAATCTTGCACTGGAACCCCATGCAGCGCCAGAATCCGTGGGCTAACACCCACAGAAATGAGCCGAAATCGCCTGTTTCCACTTCCTTGGCCCATAAAATCCAACCAGGCCTCATCCAAACCCGCCGGGCAACATGGACCTCTTGCCGGGCCTCTTGCGGACCCCCTCGTATGATTTTTCGAGAATCTTGCGCCAGAACCCCATGCAGCCCAGAATCCGTGGGCTAACACCCACAGAAATGAGCCGAAATCGACTTTTTCCACTTCCTTGTCCCATAAAATCCAACAAGGCCTCATCCAACCCCGCCGGGCAACATGGAACTCTTGCCGGGCCTCTTGCGGACCCCCTCCTATGATTTTTTTAGAATCTTGCGCCGGAACCCCATGCAGCGCCAGAATCCGTGGGCTAACACCCACAGAAATGAGCCGAAATCGCCTGTTTCCACTTCCTTGGCCCATAAAATCCAACCAGGCCTCATGCAACCCCGCTGGGCAACATGGACCTCTTGCCGGGCCTCTTGCGGACCCCGTCGTATGTTTTTTTAAGAATCTTGCGCCGGAACCCCATGCAGCGCCAGAATCCGTGGGCTAACACCCACAGAAATGAGCCGAAATCGCCTGTTTCCACTTCCTTTGCCCATAAAATCCAACCAGGCCTCATCCAACCCCACCGGGCAACATGGACCTCTTGCCGGGCCTCTTGCGGACCCCCTCGTATGATTTTTCGAGAATCTTGCGCCGGAACCCCATGCAGCGCCAGAATCCGTGGGCTAACACCCATAGAAATGAGCCGAAATCGCCTGTTTCCACTTCCCTAGCCCATAAAATCCAATCAGGCCTCATCCAACCCCGCGGGGCAACATGGACCTCTTGCCGGGCCTCTTGCGGACCCCCTCGTATGATATTTCGAGAATCATGCGCCGGAACCCCATGCAGCGCCAGAATCCGTGGGCTAACACCAATAGAAATGAGCCGAAATCGCCTGTTTCCACTTCCTTGGCCCATAAAATCCAACCAGGCCTCATCCAACCCCGCCGGGCAACATGGACCTCTTGCCGGGCCTCTTGCGGACCCCCTCGTATGATATTTTGAGAATCTAGCGCCGGAACCCCATGCAGCGCCAGAATCCATGGGCTAACACCCACAGAAATGAGCCGAAATCGCCTGTTTCCACTTCCTTGGCCCATAAAATCCAACCAGGCCTCATCCAACCCCGCCGGGCAACATGGACCTCTTGCCGGGCCTCTTGCGGACCCCCTCGTATGATTTTTTGAGAATCTAGCACCGGAACCCCATGCAGCGCCAGAATCCATGGGCTAACACCCACAGAAATGAGCCAAAATCGCCTGTTTCCACTTCCTTGGCCCATAAAATCCAACCAGGCCTCATCCAACCCCGTCGGGCAACATGGAACTCTTGCCGGGCCTCTTGCGGACCCCCTCGTATGATTTTTCGAGAATATTGCGCCGGAACCCCATGCAGCGCCAGAATCCGTGGGCTAACACCCACAGAAATGAGCCGAAATCGCCTGTTTCCACTTCCTTGGCCCATAAAATCCAACAAGGCCTCATCCAAACCCGCCAGGCAACATGGAACTCTTGCCGGGCCTCTTGCGGACCCCCTCGTATGATTTTTCGAGAATCTTGCGCCGGAACCCCATGCAGCGCCAGAATCCGTGGGCTAACACCCACAGAAATGAGCCGAAATCGCCTGTTTCCACTTCCTTGGCCCATAAAATCCAACCAGGCCTCATCCAACCCCGCCGGGCAACATGGACCTCTTGCCGGGCATCTTGCGGACCCCCTCGTATGATTTTTCGAGAATCTTGCGCTGGAACCCCATGCAGCGCCAGAATCCGTGGGCTAACACCCACAGAAATGAGCCGAAATCGCCTGTTTCCACTTCCTTGGCCCATAAAATCCAACCAGGCCTCATCCAACCCCGCCAGGCAACATGGAACTCTTGCCGGGCCTCTTGCGGACCCCCTCGTATGATTTTTCGAGAATCTTGCGCCGGAACCCCATGCAGCGCCAGAATCCGTGGGCTAACACCCACAGAAATGAGCCGAAATCGCCTGTTTCCACTTCCTTGGCCCATAAAATCCAACCAGGCCTCATCCAACCCCGCCGGGCAACATGGACCTCTTGCCGGGCATCTTGCGGACCCCCTCGTATGATTTTTCGAGAATCTTGCGCTGGAACCCCATGCAGCGCCAGAATCCGTGGGCTAACACCACAGAAATGAGCCGAAATCGCCTGTTTCCACTTCCTTGGCCCATAAAATCCAACCAGGCCTCATCCAACCCCGCCGGGCAACATGGACCTCTTGTCGGACCTCTTGCGGACCCCCTCGTATGATTTTTCGATAATCTTGCGCCGGAACCCCATGCAGCGCCAGAATCCGTGGGCTAACACCCACAGAAATGAGCCGAAATCGCCTGTTTCCACTTCCTTGGCCCATAAAATCCAACCAGGCCTCATCCAACCCTGCCGGGCGACATGGACCTCTTGCCGGGCCTCTTGCGGACCCCCTCGTATGATTTTTCGAGAATCTAGCACCGGAACCCCATGCAGCGCCAGAATCCATGGGCTAACACCCACAGAAATGAGCCAAAATCGCCTGTTTCCACTTCCTTTACCCATAAAATCCAACCAGGCCTCATCCAACCCCGCTGGGCAACATGGACCTCTTGCCGGGCCTCTTGCGGACCCCCTCGTATGATTTTTTGAGAACCGGAACCCCATGCAGCGCCAGAATCCGTGGGCTAACACCCACAGAAATGAGCCGAAATCGCCTGTTTCCACTTCCTTGGCCCATAAAATCCAACCAGGCCTCATCCAACCCCGTCGAGCAACATGGAACTCTTGCCGGGCCTCTTGCGGACCCCTCGTATGATTTTTCGAGAATATTGCGCCGGAACCCCATGCAGCGCCAGAATCCGTGGGCTAACACCCACAGAAATGAGCCGAAATCGCCTGTTTCCACTTCCTTGGCCCATAAAATCCAACAAGGCCTCATCCAAACCCGCCAGGCAACATGGAACTCTTGCCGGGCCTCTTGCGGACCCCCTCGTATGATTTTTCAAGAATCTTGCGCCGGAACCCCATGCAGCGCCATAATCCGTGGGCTAACACCCACAGAAATGAGCCGAAATCACCTGTTTCCACTTCCTTGGCCCATAAAATCCAACCAGGCCTCGTCCAACCCCGCCAGGCAACATGGACCTCTTGCCGTGCCTCTTGCGGACCCCCTCGTATGATTTTTCGAGAATCTTGCGCCGGAACCCCATGCTGCGCCAGAATCCGTGGGCTAACACCCACAGAAATGAGCCGAAATCGCCTGTTTCCACTTCCTTGGCCCATAAAATCCAACCAGGCCTCATCCAACCCCGCCGGGCAACATGGACCTCTTGCCGGGCCTTTTGCGGACCCCCTCGTATGATTTTTCGAGAATCTTGCGCCGGAACCCCATGCAGCGCAAGAATCCGTGGGCTAACACCCACAGAAATGAGCCGAAATCGCCTGTTTCCACTTCCTTGGCCCATAAAATCCAACAAGGCCTCATCCAAACCCGCCAGGCAACATGGAACTCTTGCCGGGCCTCTTGCGGACCCCCTCGTATGATTTTTCAAGAATCTTGCGCCGGAACCCCATGCAGCGCCATAATCCGTGGGCTAACACCCACAGAAATGAGCCGAAATCGCCTGTTTCCACTTCCTTGGCCCATAAAATCCAACCAGGCCTCATCCAACCCTGCCGGGCAACATGGACCTCTTGCCGTGCCTCTTGCGGACCCCCTCGTATGATTTTTCGAGAATCTAGCACCGGAACCCCATGCAGCGCCAGAATCCATGGGCTAACACCCACAGAAATGAGCCAAAATCGCCTGTTTCCACTTCCTTAACCCATAAAATCCAACCAGGCCTCATCCAACCCCGCTGGGCAACATGGACCTCTTGCCGGGCCTCTTGCGGACCCCCTCGTATGATTTTTTGAGAACCGGAACCCCATGCAGCGCCAGAATCCGTGGGCTAACACCCACAGAAATGAGCCGAAATCGCCTGTTTCCACTTCCTTGGCCCATAAATTCCAACAAGGCCTCATCCAAACCCGCCAGGCAACATGGAACTCTTGCCGGGCCTCTTGCGGACCCCCTCGTATGATTTTTCGAGAATATTGCGCCGGAACCCCATGCAGCGCCAGAATCCGTGGGCTAACACCCACAGAAATGAGCTGAAATCGCCTGTTTCCACTTCCTTGGCCCATAAAATCCAACAAGGCCTCATCCAAACCCGCCAGGCAACATGGAACTCTTGCCGGGCCTCTTGCGGACCCCCTCGTATGATTTTTCGAGAATCTTGCGCCGGAACCCCATGCAGCGCCAGAATCCGTGGGCTAACACCCACAGAAATGAGCCGAAATCGCCTGTTTCCACTTCCTTGGCCCATAAAATCCAACCAGGCCTCATCCAACCCCGCCGGGCAACATGGACCTCTTGCCGGGCATCTTGCGGACCCCCTCGTATGATTTTTCGAGAATCTTGCGCTGGAACCCCATGCAGCGCCAGAATCCGTGGGCTAACACCCACAGAAATGAGCCGAAATCGCCTGTTTCCACTTCCTTGGCCCATAAAATCCAACCAGGCCTCATCCAACCCCGCCAGGCAACATGGACCTCTTGTCGGACCTCTTGCGGACCCCCTCGTATGATTTTTCGATAATCTTGCGCCGGAACCCCATGCAGCGCCAGAATCCGTGGGCTAACACCCACAGAAATGAGCCGAAATCGCCTGTTTCCACTTCCTTGGCCCATAAAATCCAACCAGGCCTCATCCAACCCTGCCGGGCGACATGGACCTCTTGCCGGGCCTCTTGCGGACCCCCTCGTATGATTTTTCAAGAATCTAGCACCGGAACCCCATGCAGTGCCAGAATCCATGGGCTAACACCCACAGAAATGAGCCAAAATCGCCTGTTTCCACTTCCTTTACCCATAAAATCCAACCAGGCCTCATCCAACCCCGCTGGGCAACATGGACCTCTTGCCGGGCCTCTTGCGGACCCCGTCGTATGATTTTTTGAGAACCGGAACCCCATGCAGCGCCAGAATCCGTGGGCTCACACCCACAGAAATGAGCCGAAATCGCCTGTTTCCACTTCCTTGGCCCATAAAATCCAACCAGGCCTCATCCAACCCCGTCGAGCAACATGGAACTCTTGCCGGGCCTCTTGCGGACCCCTCGTATGATTTTTCGAGAATATTGCGCCGGAACCCCATGCAGCGCCAGAATCCGTGGGCTAACACCCACAGAAATGAGCCGAAATCGCCTGTTTCCACTTCCTTGGCCCATAAAATCCAACAAGGCCTCATCCAAACCCGCCAGGCAACATGGAACTCTTGCCGGGCCTCTTGCGGACCCCCTCGTATGATTTTTCAAGAATCTTGCGCCGGAACCCCATGCAGCGCCATAATCCGTGGGCTAACACCCACAGAAATGAGCCGAAATCGCCTGTTTCCACTTCCTTGGCCCATAAAATCCAACCAGGCCTCATCCAACCCCGCCGGGCAACATGGACCTCTTGCCGTGCCTCTTGCGGACCCCCTCGTATGATTTTTCGAGAATCTTGCGCCGGAACCCCATGCAGCGCCAGAATCCGTGGGCTAACACCCACAGAAATTAGCCGAAATCGCCTGTTTCCACTTCCTTGGCCCATAAAATCCAACCAGGCCTCATCCAACCCCGCCGGGCAACATGGACCTCTTGCCGGGCCTTTTGGGGACCCCCTCGTATGATTTTTCGAGAATCTTGCGCCGGAACCCCATGCAGCGCCAGAATCCGTGGGCTAACACCCACAGAAATGAGCCGAAATCGCCTGTTTCCACTTCCTTGGCCCATAAAATCCAACCAGGCCTCATCCAACCCCGCCGGGCAACATGGACCTCTTGCCGGGCATCTTGCGGACCCCCTCGTATGATTTTTCGAGAATCTTGCGCCGGAACCCCATGCAGCGCCAGAATCAATGGGCTAACACCCACAGAAATGAGCCGAAATCGCCTGTTTCCACTTCCTTGGCCCATAAAATCCAACCAGGCCTCATCCAACCCCGCCGAGCAACATGGACCTCTTGTCGGACCTCTTGCGGACCCCCTCGTATGATTTTTCGAGAATCTTGCGCCGGAACCCCATGCAGCGCCAGAATCCGTGGGCTAACACCCACAGAAATGAGCCGAAATCGCCTGTTTCCACTTCCTTGGCCCATAAAATCCAACCAGGCCTCATCCAACCCTGCCGGGCGACATGGACCTCTTGCCGGGCCTCTTGCGGACCCCCTCGTATGATTTTTCAAGAATCTAGCACCGGAACCCCATGCAGCGCCAGAATCCATGGGCTAACACCCACAGAAATGAGCCAAAATCGCCTGTTTCCACTTCCTTTACCCATAAAATCCAACCAGGCCTCATCCAACCCCGCTGGGCAACATGGACCTCTTGCCGGGCCTCTTGCGGACCCCGTCGTATGATTTTTTGAGAACCGGAACCCCATGCAGCGCCAGAATCCGTGGGCTCACACCCACAGAAATGAGCCGAAATCGCCTGTTTCCACTTCCTTGGCCCATAAAATCCAACCAGGCCTCATCCAACCCCGTCGAGCAACATGGAACTCTTGCCGGGCCTCTTGCGGACCCCTCGTATGATTTTTCGAGAATATTGCGCCGGAACCCCATGCAGCGCCAGAATCCGTGGGCTAACACCCACAGAAATGAGCCGAAATCGCCTGTTTCCACTTCCTTGGCCCATAAAATCCAACAAGGCCTCATCCAAACCCGCCAGGCAACATGGAACTCTTGCCGGGCCTCTTGCGGACCCCCTCGTATGATTTTTCAAGAATCTTGCGCCGGAACCCCATGCAGCGCCATAATCCGTGGGCTAACACCCACAGAAATGAGCCGAAATCGCCTGTTTCCACTTCCTTGGCCCATAAAATCCAACCAGGCCTCATCCAACCCCGCCGGGCAACATGGACCTCTTGCCGTGCCTCTTGCGGACCCCCTCGTATGATTTTTCGAGAATCTTGCGCCGGAACCCCATGCAGCGCCAGAATCCGTGGGCTAACACCCACAGAAATTAGCCGAAATCGCCTGTTTCCACTTCCTTGGCCCATAAAATCCAACCAGGCCTCATCCAACCCCGCCGGGCAACATGGACCTCTTGCCGGGCCTTTTGCGGACCCCCTCGTATGATTTTTCGAGAATCTTGCGCCGGAACCCCATGCAGCGCCAGAATCCGTGGGCTAACACCCACAGAACTGAGCCGAAATCGCCTGTTTCCACTTCCTTGGCCCATAAAATCCAACCAGGCCTCATCCAACCCCGCCGGGCAACATGGACCTCTTGCCGGGCATCTTGCGGACCCCCTCGTATGATTTTTCGAGAATCTTGCGCCGGAACCCCATGCAGCGCCAGAATCAGTGGGCTAACACCCACAGAAATGAGCCGAAATCGCCTGTTTCCACTTCCTTGGCCCATAAAATCCAACCAGGCCTCATCCAACCCCGCCGAGCAACATGGACCTCTTGTCGGACCTCTTGCGGACCCCCTCGTATGATTTTTCGAGAATCTTGCGCCGGAACCCCATGCAGCGCCAGAATCCGTGGGCTAACACCCACAGAAAAGAGCCGAAATCGCCTGTTTCCACTTCCTTGGCCCATAAAATCCAACCAGGCCTCATCCAACCCTGCCGGGCGACATGGACCTCTTGACGGGCCTCTTGCGGACCCCCTCGTATGATTTTTCGAGAATCTAGCACCGGAACCCCATGCAGCGCCAGAATCCATGGGCTAACACCCACAGAAATGAGCCAAAATCGCCTGTTTCCACTTCCTTTACCCATAAAATCCAACCAGGCCTCATCCAACCCCGCTGGGAAACATGGACCTCTTGCCGGGCCTCTTGCGGACCCCCTCGTATGATTTTTTGAGAACCGAAACCCCATGCAGCGCCAGAATCCGTGGGCTAACACCCACAGAAATGAGCCGAAATCGCCTGTTTCCACTTCCTTGGCCCATAAAATCCAACCAGGCCTCATCCAACCCCGTCGAGCAACATGGAACTCTTGCCGGGCCTCTTGCGGACCCCTCGTATGATTTTTCGAGAATATTGCGCCGGAACCCCATGCAGCGCCAGAATCCGTGGGCTAACACCCACAGAAATGAGCCGAAATCGCCTGTTTCCACTTCCTTGGCCCATAAAATCCAACAAGGCCTCATCCAAACCCGCCAGGCAACATGGAACTCTTGCCGGGCCTCTTGCGGACCCCCTCGTATGATTTTTCAAGAATCTTGCGCCGGAACCCCATGCAGCGCCATAATCCGTGGGCTAACACCCACAGAAATGAGCCGAAATCGCCTGTTTCCACTTCCTTGGCCCATAAAATCCAACCAGGCCTCATCCAACCCCGCCGGGCAACATGGACCTCTTGCCGTGCCTCTTGCGGACCCCCTCGTATGATTTTTCGAGAATCTTGCGCCGGAACCCCATGCAGCGCCAGAATCCGTGGGCTAACACCCACAGAAATTAGCCGAAATCGCCTGTTTCCACTTCCTTGGCCCATAAAATCCAACAAGGCCTCATCCAAACCCGCCAGGCAACATGGAACTCTTGCCGGGCCTCTTGCGGACCCCCTCGTATGATTTTTCAAGAATCTTGCGCCGGAACCCCATGCAGCGCCATAATCCGTGGGCTAACACCCACAGAAATGAGCCGAAATCGCCTGTTTCCACTTCCTTGGCCCATAAAATCCAACCAGGCCTCATCCAACCCCGCCGGGCAACATGGACCTCTTGCCGTGCCTCTTGCGGACCCCCTCGTATGATTTTTCGAGAATCTTGCGCCGGAACCCCATGCAGCGCCAGAATCCGTGGGCTAACACCCACAGAAATTAGCCGAAATCGCCTGTTTCCACTTCCTTGGCCCATAAAATCCAACCAGGCCTCATCCAACCCCGCCGGGCAACATGGACCTCTTGCCGGGCCTCTTGCGGACCCCCTCGTATGATTTTTCGAGAATCTTGCGCCGGAACCCCATGCAGCGCCAGAATCCGTGGGCTAACACCCACAGAACTGAGCCGAAATCGCCTGTTTCCACTTCCTTGGCCCATAAAATCCAACCAGGCCTCATCCAACCCCGCCGGGCAACATGGACCTCTTGCCGGGCATCTTGCGGACCCCCTCGTATGATTTTTCGAGAATCTTGCGCCGGAACCCCATGCAGCGCCAGAATCAGTGGGCTAACACCCACAGAAATGAGCCGAAATCGCCTGTTTCCACTTCCTTGGCCCATAAAATCCAACCAGGCCTCATCCAACCCCGCCGAGCAACATGGACCTCTTGTCGGACCTCTTGCGGACCCCCTCGTATGATTTTTCGAGAATCTTGCGCCGGAACCCCATGCAGCGCCAGAATCCGTGGGCTAACACCCACAGAAAAGAGCCGAAATCGCCTGTTTCCACTTCCTTGGCCCATAAAATCCAACCAGGCCTCATCCAACCCTGCCGGGCGACATGGACCTCTTGACGGGCCTCTTGCGGACCCCCTCGTATGATTTTTCGAGAATCTAGCACCGGAACCCCATGCAGCGCCAGAATCCATGGGCTAACACCCACAGAAATGAGCCAAAATCGCCTGTTTCCACTTCCTTTACCCATAAAATCCAACCAGGCCTCATCCAACCCCGCTGGGAAACATGGACCTCTTGCCGGGCCTCTTGCGGACCCCCTCGTATGATTTTTTGAGAACCGAAACCCCATGCAGCGCCAGAATCCGTGGGCTAACACCCACAGAAATGAGCCGAAATCGCCTGTTTCCACTTCCTTGGCCCATAAAATCCAACCAGGCCTCATCCAACCCCGTCGAGCAACATGGAACTCTTGCCGGGCCTCTTGCGGACCCCTCGTATGATTTTTCGAGAATATTGCGCCGGAACCCCATGCAGCGCCAGAATCCGTGGGCTAACACCCACAGAAATGAGCCGAAATCGCCTGTTTCCACTTCCTTGGCCCATAAAATCCAACAAGGCCTCATCCAAACCCGCCAGGCAACATGGAACTCTTGCCGGGCCTCTTGCGGACCCCCTCGTATGATTTTTCAAGAATCTTGCGCCGGAACCCCATGCAGCGCCATAATCCGTGGGCTAACACCCACAGAAATGAGCCGAAATCGCCTGTTTCCACTTCCTTGGCCCATAAAATCCAACCAGGCCTCATCCAACCCCGCCGGGCAACATGGACCTCTTGCCGTGCCTCTTGCGGACCCCCTCGTATGATTTTTCGAGAATCTTGCGCCGGAACCCCATGCAGCGCCAGAATCCGTGGGCTAACACCCACAGAAATTAGCTGAAATCGCCTGTTTCCACTTCCTTGGCCCATAAAATCCAACCAGGCCTCATCCAACCCCGCCGGGCAACATGGACCTCTTGCCGGGCCTTTTGCGGACCCCCTCGTATGATTTTTCGAGAATCTTGCGCCGGAACCCCATGCAGCGCCAGAATCCATGGGCTAACACCCACAGAACTGAGCCGAAATCGCCTGTTTCCACTTCCTTGGCCCATAAAATCCAACCAGGCCTCATCCAACCCCGCCGGGCAACATGGACCTCTTGCCGGGCATCTTGCGGACCCCCTCGTATGATTTTTCGAGAATCTTGCGCCGGAACCCCATGCAGCGCCAGAATCAGTGGGCTAACACCCACAGAAATGAGCCGAAATCGCCTGTTTCCACTTCCTTGGCCCATAAAATCCAACCAGGCCTCATCCAACCCCGCCGAGCAACATGGACCTCTTGTCGGACCTCTTGCGGACCCCCTCGTATGATTTTTCGAGAATCTTGCGCCGGAACCCCATGCAGCGCCAGAATCCGTGGGCTAACACCCACAGAAAAGAGCCGAAATCGCCTGTTTCCACTTCCTTGGCCCATAAAATCCAACCAGGCCTCATCCAACCCTGCCGGGCGACATGGACCTCTTGACGGGCCTCTTGCGGACCCCCTCGTATGATTTTTCGAGAATCTAGCACCGGAACCCCATGCAGCGCCAGAATCCATGGGCTAACACCCACAGAAATGAGCCAAAATCGCCTGTTTCCACTTCCTTTACCCATAAAATCCAACCAGGCCTCATCCAACCCCGCTGGGAAACATGGACCTCTTGCCGGGCCTCTTGCGGACCCCCTCGTATGATTTTTTGAGAACCGAAACCCCATGCAGCGCCAGAATCCGTGGGCTAACACCCACAGAAATGAGCCGAAATCGCCTGTTTCCACTTCCTTGGCCCATAAAATCCAACCAGGCCTCATCCAACCCCGTCGAGCAACATGGAACTCTTGCCGGGCCTCTTGCGGACCCCCTCGTATGATTTTTCGAGAATATTGCGCCGGAACCCCATGCAGCGCCAGAATCCGTGGGCTAACACCCACAGAAATGTGCCGAAATCGCCTGTTTCCACTTCCTTGGCCCATAAAATCCAACAAGGCCTCATCCAAACCCGCCAGGCAACATGGAACTCTTGCCGGGCCTCTTGCGGACCCCCTCGTATGATTTTTCAAGAATCTTGCGCCGGAACCCCATGCAGCGCCAGAATCCGTGGGCTAACACCCATAGAAATGAGCCGAAATCGCCTGTTTCCACTTCCTCGGCCCAAAAAATCCAACCAGGCCTCATCCAACCCCGCCGGGAAACATGAACCTCTTGCCGGGCCTCTTGCGGACCCCCCCCCCCCCCCCGTATGATATTTTGAGAATCTTGCGCCGAAACCCCAGCAAGCGCCAGAATCCGTGGGCTAACACCCACAGAAATGAGCCGAAATCGCCTGTTTCCACTTCCTCGACCCATAAAATCCAACCAGGCCTCATCCAACCCCGCCGGGCAGCATGAACCTCTTGCCGGGCCTCTTGTGGACCCCCTCGTATGATTTTTCGAGAATCTTGCGCCGGAACCCCATGCAGCGCCAGAATTCGTGGGCTAACACCCACATAAATGAGCCGAAATCGCCTGTTTCCACTTACTCGGCCCATAAAATCCAACCAGGCCTCATCCAACCCCGCCGGGCAACATGGACCTCTTGTCGGGCCTCTTGCGGACCCCCTCGTATGTTTTTTCGAGAATCTTGCGCCGGAACCACCCACAGAAATGAGCCGAAATCGCCTGTTTCCACTTCCTCGGCCCATAAAATCCAACCAGGCCTCATCCAACCCCGCCGGGCAACGTGGACCTCTTGCCGGGCCTCTTGCGGACCCCCTCGTATGATTTTTCGAGAATCTTGTGCCCGAACCCCATGCAGCGCCAGAATCCGTGGGCTAACACCCACAGAAATGAGCTGAAATCGCTTGTTTCCACTTCCTCGGCCCATAAAATCCAACCAGGCCTCATCCAACCCCGCCGGGCAAAATGGACCTCTTGCCGGGCCTCTTGCGGACCCCCTCATATGATTTTTCGAGAATCTTGCGCCGGAACCCCATGCAGCGCCAGAATCCGTGGGCTAACACCCACAGAAATGAGCCGAAATCGCCTGTTTCCACTTCCTCGGCCCATAAAATCCAACCAGGCCTCATCCAACCCTGCCGGGCAACATGGACCTCTTGCCGGGCCTCTTGCGGACCCCCTCGTATGATTTTTCAAGAATCTTGCGCCGGAACCCCATGCAGCGCCAGAATCCGTGGGCTAACACCCACAGAAATGAGCCGAAATCGCCTGTTTCCACTTCCTCGACCCATAAAATCGAACCAGGCCTCATCCAACCCCGCCGGGCAACATGGACCTCTTGCCGGGCCTCTTGCGGACCCCCTCATATTATTTTTCGAGAATCTTGCACCGGAACCCCATGCAGCGCCAGAATCTGTGGGCTAACACCCACAGAAATGAGCCGAAATCGCCTGTTTCCACTTCCTCGGCCCATAAAATCCAACCAGGCCTCATCCAACCCCTCCGGGCAACATGGACCTCTTGCCGGGCCTCTTGCGGACCCCCTCGTATGATTTTTCGAGAATCTTGCGCTGGAACCCCATGCAGCGCCAGAATCCGTGGGCTAACACCCACAGAAATGAGCCGAAATCGCCTGTTTCCACTTCCTCGGCCCATAAAATCCAACCAGGCCTCATCCAACCCCGCCGGGAAACATGGACCTATTGCCGGGCCTCTTGCGGACCACCTCGTAAGATTTTTCGAGTATCTTGCACCGGAACCCCATGCAGCACAAGAATCCGTGGGCTAACACCCACAGAAATGAGCCGAAATCGCCTGTTTCCACTTCCTCGGCCCATAAAATCCAACCAGGCCTCATCCGACCCTGTCAGGAAACATGGACCTCTTGTCGGGCCTCTTGCGGACCCCCTCGTATGATTTTTCGAGAATCTTGCGCCGGAACCCCATGCAGCGCCAGAATCCGTGGGCTAACACCCACAGAAATGAGCCGAAATCGCCTGTTTCCACTTCCTCGGCCCATAAAATCCAACCAGGCGTAATCCGACCCCGCCGGGCAACATGGACCTCTTACCGAGCCTCTTGCGGACCCCCTCGTATGATTTTTCGAGAATCTTGCGCCGAAACCCCATGCAGCGCCAGAATCCGTGGGCTAACACCCACAGAAATGAGCCGAAATCGCCTGTTACCACTTCCACGGCCCATAAAATCCAACAAGGCCACATCCAACCCCGCGCGGGCAACATGGACCTCTTGCCGGGCCTCTTTCGGACCCCCTCGTATGATATTTCGAGAATCTTGCGCTGGAACCCCATGCAGCGCCAGAATCCGTGGGCTAACACCCACAGAAATGAGCCGAAATCGCCTGTTTCCACTTCCTCGGCCCATAAAATCCAACCAGGCCTCATCCAACCCCGCCGGGGAACATGGACCTCTGGGCGGGCCTCTTGCGGACCCCCTCGTATGATTGTTCGAGAATCTTGCGCCGGAACCCCATGCAGCGCCAGAATCCGTGGGCTAACACCCACAGAAATGAGCCGAAATCGCCTGTTTCCACTTCCTCGGCCCATAAAATCCAACCAGGCCTCATGCAACCCCGCTGGGAATCATGGACCTCTTGCTGGGCCTCTTGCGGACCCCTCGTATGATTTTTCGAGAATCTTGCGCCGGAACTCCATGCAGCGCCAGAATCCGTGGGCTAACACCCACAGAAATGAGCCGAAATCGCCTGTTTCCACTTCCTCGGCCCATAAAATCCAGCCAGGCCTCATCCAACCCCGTCGGGCAACATGGACCTCTTGCCGGGCCTCTTGCGGACCCCCTCGTATGATTTTTCGAGAATCTTGCGCCGGAACCCCATGCAGCGCCAGAATCCGTGGGCTAACACCCACAGAAATGAGCCGAAATCGCCTGTTTCCACTTCCTCGGCCCATAAAATCCAACCAGCCCTCATCCAACCCCGCCGGGGAACATAGACCTCTTGCCGGGCCTCTTGCGGACCCCCTCGTATGATTTTTCGAGAATCTTGCACCGGAACCCCATGCAGCGCCAGAATCCGTGGGCTAACACCCACAGAAATGAGCCGAAATCGCCTGTTTCCACTTCCTCGGCCCATAAAATCCAACCAGGCCTCATCCAACCCCGCCGGGGAACATGGACCTCTTGTCGGGCCTCTTGCGGACCCCCTCGTATGATTTTTCGAGAATCTTGCGTCGGAACCCCATGCAGCGCCAGAATCCATGGGCTAACACCCACAGAAATGTGCCGAAATCGCCTATTTCCACTTCCTCGGCCCATTAACTCCAACCAGGCCTCATCCAACCCCGCCGGGCAACATGGACCTCATGCCGGGCCTCTTGCGGACCCCCTCGTATGATTTTTCGAGAATCTTGCGCCGGAACCCCATGCAGCGCCAGAATCCGTGGGCTAACACGCACAGAAATGAGCCGTAATCGCCTGTTTCCACTTCCTCGAGCCATAAAATCCAACCAGGCCTCATCCAACCCCGCCGGGCAACGTGGACCTCTTGCCGGGCCTCTTGCGGACCCCCTAGTATGATTTTTCGAGAATCTTGCGCCGGAACCCCATGCAGCGCCAGAATCCGTGGGCTAACACCCACAAAAATGAGCCGAAATCGCTTGTTTCCACTTCCTCGGCCCATAAAATCCAACCAGGCCTCATCCAACCCCGCCGGGCAAAATGGACCTCTTGCCGGGCCTCTTGCGGACCCCCTCGTATGATTTTTCGAGAATCTTGCGCCGGAATCCCATGCAGCGCCAGAATCCGTGGGCTAACACCCACAGAAATGAGCCGAAATCGCCTGTTTCCACTTCCTTGGCCCATAAAATCCAACCAGGCCTCATCCAACCCTGCCGGGCAACATGGACCTCTTGCCGGGCCTCTTGCGGACCCCCTCGTATGATTTTTCAAGAATCTTGCGCCGGAACCCCATGCAGCGCCAGAATCCGTGGGCTAACACCCACAGAAATGAGCCGAAATCGCCTGTTTCCACTTCCTTGACCCATATAATCAAACCAGGCCTCATCCAACCCCGCCGGGCAACATGGACCTCTTGCCGGGCCTCTTGCGGACCCCCTCGTATGATTTTTCGAGAATCTTGCACCGGAATCCCATGCAGCGCCAGAATCCGTGGGCTAACACCCACAGAAATGAGCCGAAATCGCCTGTTTCCACTTCCTCGGCCCATAAAATCCAACCAGGCCTCATCCAACCCTGCCGGGCAACATGGACCTCTTGCCGGGCCTCTTGCGGACCCCCTCGTATGATTTTTCAAGAATCTTGCGCCGGAACCCCATGCAGCGCCAGAATCCGTGGGCTAACACCCACAGAAATGAGCCGAAATCGCCTGTTTCCACTTCCTCGGCCCATAAAATCCAACCAGGCCTCATCCAACCCTGCCGAGCAACATGGACCTCTTGCCGGACCTCTTGCGGACCCCCTCTGAGTTTTCGAGAATCTTGCGCTGGAACCCCATGCAGTGCCAGAATCCGTGGGCTAACACCCACAGAAATGAGCCGAAATCGCCTGTTTCCACTTCCTCGGCCCATAAAATCCAACCAGGCCTCATCCAACCCCTCCGGGCAACATGGACCTCTTGCCGGGCCTCTTGCGGACCCCCTCGTATGATTTTTCGAGAATCTTGCGCCGGAACCCCATGCAGCGCCAGAATCCGTGGGCTAACACCCACAGAAATGAGCCGAAATCGCCTGTTTCCACTTCCTCGGCCCATAAAATCCAACCGGGCCTCATCCAACCCCGCCGGGAAACATGGACCTCTTGCCGGGCCTCTTGCGGACCACCTCGTAAGATTTTTCGAGTATCTTGCGCCGGAACCCCATGCAGCACAAGAATCCGTGGGCTAACACCCATAGAAATGAGCCGAAATCGCCTGTTTCCACTTCCTCGGCCCATAAAATCCAACCAGGCCTCATCCGACCCTGTCGGGGAACATGGACCTCTTGTCGGGCCTCTTGCGGACCCCCTCGTATGATTTTTCGAGAATCTTGCGCCGGAACCCCATGCAGCGCCAGAATCCGTGGGCTAACACCCACAGAAATGAGCCGAAATCGCCTGTTTCCACTTCCTCGGCCCATAAAATCCAACCAGGCCTAATCCGACCCCGCCGGGCAACATGGACCTCTTGCCGGGCCTCTTG
Source organism: Solanum rostratum (assembly GCA_029948455.1). NCBI lineage: Eukaryota > Viridiplantae > Streptophyta > Magnoliopsida > Solanales > Solanaceae > Solanum > Solanum rostratum. The sequence continues at coordinate 72,824,931 of CM057048.1, read as the reverse complement.
CGGACCCCCTCATATGATTTTTCGAGAATCTTGCGCCGAAACCCCATGCAGCGCCAGAATCCGTGGGCTAACACCCACAGAAATGAGCCGAAATCGCCTGTTACCACTTCCACGGCCCATAAAATCCAACCAGGCCACATCCAACCCCGCCAGGCAACATGGACCTCTTGCCGGGCCTCTTTCGGACCCCCTCGTATGATATTTCGAGAATCTTGCGCCAGAACCCCATGCAGCGCCAGAATCCGTGGGCTAACACCCACAGAAATGAGCCGAAATCGCCTGTTTTCACTTCCTCGGCCCATAAAATCCAACCAGGCCTCATCCAACCCCACCGGGCAACATGGACCTCTTGCCCGGCGTCTTGCGGACCCCCTCGTATGATTTTTCGAGAATCTTGAACCGGAACCCCATGCAGCGCCAGAATCCGTGGGCTAACACCCACAGAAATGAGCCGAAATCGCCTGTTTCCACTTCCTCGGCCCATAAAATCCAACCAGCCCTCATCCAACCCCGCCGGGGAACATGGACCTCTTGCCGGGCCTCTTGCCGACCCCCTCGTATGATTTTTTGAGAATCTTGCGCCGGAACCCCATGCAGCGCCAGAATCCGTGGGCTAACACCCACAGAAATGAGCCGAAATCGCCTGTTTCCACTTCCTCGGCCCATAAAATCCAACCAGCCCTCATCCAACCCCGCCGGGGAACATGGACCTCTTGCCGGGCCTCTTGCGGACCCCCTCGTATGTTTTTTCGAGAATCTTGCGCCGGAACCCCATGCAGCGCCAGAATCCGTGGGCTAACACCCACAGAAATGAGCCGAAATCGCCTGTTTCCACTTCCTCGGCCCATAAAATCCAACCAGCCCTCATCCAACCCCGCCGGGCAACATGGACCTCTTGCCGGGCCTCTTGCGGACCCCCTCGTATGTTTTTTCGAGAATCTTGCGCCGGAACCCCATGCAGCGCCAGAATCCGTGGGCTAACACCCACAGAAATGAGCCGAAATCGCCTGTTTCCACTTCCTCGGCCCATAAAATCCAACCAGCCCTCATCCAACCCCGCCGGGGAACATGGACCTCTTGCCGGGCCTCTTGCGGACCCCCTCGTATGTTTTTTCGAGAATCTTGCGCCGGAACCCCATGCAGCGCCAGAATCCGTGGGCTAACACCCACAGAAATGAGCCGAAATCGCCTGTTTCCACTTCCTCGGCCCATAAAATCCAACCAGCCCTCATCCAACCCCGCCGGGGAACATGGACCTCTTGCTGGGCCTATTGCGGACCCCCTCGTATGATTTTTCGAGAATCTTGCGCCGGAACCCCATGCAGCGCCAGAATCCGTGGGCTAACACCCACAGAAAGGAGCCGAAATCGCCTGTTTCCACTTCCTCGGCCCATAAAATACAACCAGACCTCATCCAACCCCGCCGGGGAACATGGACCTCTGGGCGGGCCTCTTGCGGACCCCCTCGTATGATTGTTCGAGAATCTTACGCCGGAACCCCATGCAGCGCCAGAATCCGTGGGCTAACACCCACAGAAATGAGCCGAAATCGCCTGTTTCCACTTCCTCGGCCCATAAAATCCAACCAGGCCTCATCCAACCCCGCCGGGAAACATGGACCTCTTGCTGGGCCTATTGCGGACCCCCTCGTATGATTTTTCGAGAATCTTACGCCGGAACCCCATGCAGCGCCAGAATCCGTGGGCTAACACCCACAGAAAGGAGCCGAAATCGCCTGTTTCCACTTCCTCGGCCCATAAAATCCAACCAGACCTCATCCAACCCCGCCGGGGAACATGGACCTCTGGGCGGGCCTCTTGCGGACCCCCTCGTATGATTGTTCGAGAATCTTGCGCCGGAACCCCATGCAGCGCCAGAATCCGTGGGCTAACACCCACAGAAATGAGCCGAAATCGCCTGTTACCACTTCCTCGGCCCATAAAATCCAACCAGGCCTCATCCAACCCCACCGGGAAACATGGACCTCTTGCTGGGCCTCTTGCGGACCCCCTCGTATGATTTTTCGAGAATCTTGCGCCGGAACTCCATGCAGCGCCAGAATCCGTGGGCTAACACCCATAGAAATGAGCCGAAATCGCCTGTTTCCACTTCCTCGGCCCATAAAATCCAACCAGCCCTCATCCAACCCCGCCGGGAAACATGGACCTCTTGCCGGGCCTCTTGCGGACCCCCTCGTATGATTTTTCGAGAATCTTGCGCCGGAACCCCATGCAGCGCCAGAATCCGTGGGCTAACACCCACAGAAATGAGCCGAAATTGCCTGTTTCCACTTCCTCGGCCCATAAAATCCAACCAGGCCTCATCCAACCCCGCCGGGCAACATGGACCTCTTGCCGGGCCTCTTGCGGACTCCCTCGTATGTTTTTTCGAGAATCTTGCGCCGGAACCCCATGCAGCGCCAGAATCCGTGGGCTAACACCCACAGAAATGAGCCGAAATCGCCTGTTTCCACTTCCTCGGCCCATAAAATCCAACCAGCCCTCATCCAACCCCGCCGGGGAACATGGACCTCTTGCCGGGCCTCTTGCCGACCCCCTCGTATGATTTTTTGAGAATCTTGCGCCGGAACCCCATGCAGCGCCAGAATCCGTGGGCTAACACCCACAGAAATGAGCCGAAATTGCCTGTTTCCACTTCCTCGGCCCATAAAATCCAACCAGGCCTCATCCAACCCCGCCGGGCAACATGGACCTCTTGCCGGGCCTCTTGCGGACCCCCTCGTATGATTTTTCGAGAATCTTGCGCCGGAACCCCATGCAGCGCCAGAATCCGTGGGCTAACACCCACAGAAATGAGCCGAAATCGCCTGTTTCCACTTCCTCGGCCCATAAAATCCAACCAGGCCTCATCCAACCTCGCCGGGAAACATGGACCTCTTTCGGGGCCTCTTGCGGACTCCCTCGTCTGATTTTTCGAGAATCTTGCGCCGGAACCCCATGCAGCGCCAAAATCCGTGGGCTAACACCCACAGAAATGAGCCGAAATTGCCTGTTTCCACTTCCTCGGCCCATAAAATGCAACCAGGCCTCATCCAACCCCGCCGGGCAAGATGCACCTCTAGCCGGGCCTCTTGCGGACCCCATCGTATGAATTTTCGAGAATCTTGCGCCGGAACCCCATGCAGCGCCAGAATCCGTGGGCTAACACCCACAGAAATGAGCCGAAATCGCCTGTTTCCACTTCCTCGGCCCATTAAATCCAACCAGGCCTCATCCAACCCCGCCGGGCAACGTGGACCTCTGGGCGGGCCTCTTACGGACCCCCTCGTATGATTTTTCAAGAATCTTGCGCCGGAACCCCATGCAGCGCCAGAATCCGTGGGCTAACACCCACAGAAATGAGCCGAAATCGCCTGTTTCCACTTCCTCGGCCCATTAAATCCAACCAGGCCTCATCCAACCCCACCGGGCAACATGGACCTCTTGCCGGGCCTCTTGCGGACCCCCTCGTATGATTTTTCGAGAATCTTGCGCCGGAACCCCATGCAGCGCCAGAATCCGTGGGCTAACACCCACAGAAATGAGCCGAAATTGCCTGTTTCCACTTCCTCGGCCCATAAAATCCAACCAGGCCTCATCCAACCCCGCCGGGCAACATGGACCTCTTGCCGGGCCTCTTGCGGACCCCCTCGTATGATTTTTCGAGAATCTTGCGCCGGAACCCCATGCAGCGCCAGAATCCGTGGGCTAACACACACAGAAATGAGCCGAAATCGCCTGTTTCCACTTCCTCGGCCCATAAAATCCAACCAGCCCTCATCCAACCCCGCCGGGGAACATGGACCTCTTGCCGGGCCTCTTGCGGACCCCCTCGTATGATTTTTCGAGAATCTTGCGCCGGAACCCCATGCAGCGCCAGAATCCGTGGGCTAACACCCACAGAAATGAGCCGAAATTGCCTGTTTCCACTTCCTCGGCCCATAAAATCCAACCAGGCCTCATCCAACCCCGCCGGGCAACATGGACCTCTTGCCGGGCCTCTTGCGGACCCCCTCGTATGATTTTTCGAGAATCTTGCGCCGGAACCCCATGCAGCGCCAGAATCCGTGGGCTAACACCCACAGAAATGAGCCGAAATCGCCTGTTTCCACTTCCTCGGCCCATAAAATCCAACCAGTCCTCATCCGACCCCGCCGGGAAACATGGACCTCTTGCCGGGCCTCTTGCGGACCCCCTCGTATGATTTTTCGAGAATCTTGCGCCGGAACCCCATGCAACGCCAGAATCCGTGGGCTAACACCCACAGAAATGAGCCGAAATTGCCTGTTTCCACTTCCTCGGCCCATAAAATCCAACCAGGCCTCATCCAACCCCGCCGGGCAACATGGACCTCTTGCCGGGCCTCTTGCGGACCCCCTCGTATGATTTTTCGAGAATCTTGCGCCGGAACCCCATGCAGCGCCAGAATCCGTGGGCTAACACCCACAGAAATGAGCCGAAATCGCCTGTTTCCACTTCCTCGGCCCATTAAATCCAACCAGGCCTCATCCAACCCCGCCGGGCAACGTGGACCTCTGGGCGGGCCTCTTACGGACCCCCTCGTATGATTTTTCAAGAATCTTGCGCCGGAACCCCATGCAGCGCCAGAATCCGTGGGCTAACACCCACAGAAATGAGCCGAAATCGCCTGTTTCCACTTCCTCGGCCCATTAAATCCAACCAGGCCTCATCCAACCCCACCGGGCAACATGGACCTCTTGCCGGGCCTCTTGCGGACCCCCTCGTATGATTTTTCGAGAATCTTGCGCCGGAACCCCATGCAGCGCCAGAATCCGTGGGCTAACACCCACAGAAATGAGCCGAAATCGCCTGTTTCCACTTCCTCGGCCCATAAAATCCAACCAGGCCTCATCCAACCCTGCCGGGCAACATGGACCTCTTGCCGGGCCTCTTGCGGACCCCCTCGTATGATTTTTCAAGAATCTTGCGCCGGAACCCCATGCAGCGCCAGAATCCGTGGGCTAACACCCACAGAAATGAGCCGAAATCGCCTGTTTCCACTTCCTCGACCCATAAAATCGAACCAGGCCTCATCCAACCCCGCCGGGCAACATGGACCTCTTGCCGGGCCTCTAGCGGACCCCCTCGTATTATTTTTCGAGAATCTTGCACCGGAACCCCATGCAGCGCCAGAATCTGTGGGCTAACACCCACAGAAATGAGCCGAAATCGCCTGTTTCCACTTCCTCGGCCCATAAAATCCAACCAGGCCTCATCCAACCCCTCCGGGCAACATGGACCTCTTGCCGGGCCTCTTGCGGACCCCCTCGTATGATTTTTCGAGAATCTTGCGCTGGAACCCCATGCAGCGCCAGAATCCGTGGGCTAACACCCACAGAAATGAGCCGAAATCGCCTGTTTCCACTTCCTCGGCCCATAAAATCCAACCAGGCCTCATCCAACCCCGCCGGGCAACATGGACCTATTGCCGGGCCTCTTGCGGACCACCTCGTAAGATTTTTCGAGTATCTTGCACCGGAACCCCATGCAGCACAAGAATCCGTGGGCTAACACCCACAGAAATGAGCCGAAATCGCCTGTTTCCACTTCCTCGGCCCATAAAATCCAACCAGGCCTCATCCGACCCTGTCAGGAAACATGGACCTCTTGTCGGGCCTCTTGCGGACCCCCTCGTATGATTTTTCGAGAATCTTGCGCCGGAACCCCATGCAGCGCCAGAATCCGTGGGCTAACACCCACAGAAATGAGCCGAAATCGCCTGTTTCCACTTCCTCGGCCCATAAAATCCAACCAGGCGTAATCCGACCCCGCCGGGCAACATGGACCTCTTACCGAGCCTCTTGCGGACCCCCTCGTATGATTTTTCGAGAATCTTGCGCCGAAACCCCATGCAGCGCCAGAATCCGTGGGCTAACACCCACAGAAATGAGCCGAAATCGCCTGATACCACTTCCACGGCCCGTAAAATCCAACAAGGCCACATCCAACCCCGCGCGGGCAACATGGACCTCTTGCCGGGCCTCTTTCGGACCCCCTCGTATGATATTTCGAGAATCTTGCGCCGGAACCCCATGCAGCGCCAGAATCCGTGGGCTAACACCCACAGAAATGAGCCGAAATCGCCTGTTTCCACTTCCTCGGCCCATAAAATCCAACCAGGCCTCATCCAACCCCTCCGGGCAACATGGACCTCTTACCGGGCGTCTTGCGGACCCCCTCGTATGATTTTTCGAGAATCTTGAACCGGAACCCCATGCAGCGCCAGAATCCGTGGGCTAACGCCCACAGAAATGAGCCGAAATTGCCTGTTTCCACTTCCTCGGCCCATAAAATCCAACCAGGCCTCAGCCAACCCCGCAGGGCAACATGGACCTCTTGCTGGGCCTATTGCTGACCCCCTCGTATGATTTTTCGAGAATCTTGCGCCGGAACCCCATGCAGCGCCAGAATCCGTGGGCTAACACCCACAGAAAGGAGCCGAAATCGCCTGTTTCCACTTCCTCGGCCCATAAAATCCAACCAGACCTCATCCGAACCCGCCGGGGAACATGGACCTCTGGGCGGGCCTCTTGCGGACCCCCTCGTATGATTGTTCGAGAATCTTACGCCGGAACCCCATGCAGCGCCAGAATCCGTGGGCTAACACCCACAGAAATGAGCCGAAATCGCCTGTTTCCACTTCCTCGGCCCATAAAATCCAACCAGGCCTCATCCAACCCCGCCGGGAAACATGGACCTCTTGCTGGGCCTATTGCGGACCCCCTCGTATGATTTTTCAATAATCTTGCGCCGGAACCCCATGCAGCGCCAGAATCCGTGGGCTAACACCCACAGAAAGGAGCCGAAATCGCCTGTTTCCACTTCCTTGGCCCATAAAATCCAACCAGACCTCATCCAACCCCGCCGGGGAACATGGACCTCTGGGCGGGCCTCTTGCGGACCCCCTCGTATGATTGTTCGAGAATCTTGCGCCGGAACCCCATGCAGCGCCAGAATCCATGGGCTAACACCCACAGAAATGAGCCGAAATCGCCTGTTTCCACTTCCTCGGCCCATAAAATCCAACCAGGCCTCATGCAACCCCGCTGGGAATCATGGACCTCTTGCTGGGCCTCTTGCGGACCCCTCGTATGATTTTTCGAGAATCTTGCGCCGGAACCCCATGCAGCGCCAGAATCCGTGGGCTAACACCCACAGAAATGAGCCGAAATCGCCTGTTTCCACTTCCTCGGCCCATTAAATCCAACCAGGCCTCATCCAACCCCGCCGGGCAACATGGACCTCTTTTCGGGCCTCTTGCGGACCCCCTCGTATGATTTTTCGATAATCTTGCGCCGGAACCCCATGCAGCGCCAGAATCCGTGGGCTAACACCCACAGAAATGAGCCGAAATCGCCTGTTTCCACTTCCTCGGGCCATAAAATCCAACCAGGCCTCATCCGACCCCGCCGGGAAACATGGACCTCTTGCCGTGCCTCTTTCGGACCCCATCGTATGATTTTTCGAGAATCATGCGCCGGAACCCCATGCAGCGCCAGAATCCGTAGGCTAACACCCACAGAAATGAGCCGAAATCGCCTGTTTCCACCTCCTCGGCCCATAAAATCCAACCAGGCCTCATCCAACCCCGTCGGGGAACATGGACCTCTTTTCGGGCCTCTTGCGGACCCCCTCGTATGATTTTTCGAGAATCTTGCGCCGGAACCCCATGCAGCGCAAGAATCCGTGCGCTAACACCCACAGAAATGAGCCGAAATCGCTTGTTTCCACTTCCTCGGCCCATAAAATCCAACCAGGCCTCATCCAACCCCGCCGGGCAAAATGGACCTCTTGCCGGGCCTCTTGCGGACCCCCTCGTATGATTTTTCGAGAATCTTGCGCCGGAATCCCATGCAGCGCCAGAATCCGTGGGCTAACACCCACAGAAATGAGCCGAAATCACCTGTTTCCACTTCCTTGCCCCATAAAATCCAACCAGGCCTCATCCAACCCTGCCGGGCAACATGGACCTCTTGCCGGGCCTCTTGCGGACCCCCTCGTATGATTTTTCGAGAATCTTGCGCCGGAACCCCATGCAGCGCCAGAATCCGTGGGCTAACACCCACAGAAATGAGCCGAAATCGCCTGTTTCCACTTCCTCGACCCATATAATCGAACCAGGCCTCATCTAACCCCGCCGGGCAATATGGACCTCTTGCCGGTCCTCTTGCGGACCCCCTCGTATGATTTTTCGAGAATCTTGCACCGGAACCCCATGCAGCGCCAGAATCCGTGGGCTAACACCCACAAAAATGAGCCGAAATCGCCTGTTTCCACTTCCTCGGCCCATAAAATCCAACCAGGCCTCATCCAACCCTGCCGGGCAACATTGACCTCTTGCTGGACCTCTTGCGGACCCCCTCGAATGAGTTTTCAAGAATCTTGCGCCAGAACCCCATGCAGTGCCAGAATCCGTGGGCTAACACCCACAGAAATGAGCCGAAATCGCCTGTTTCCACTTCCTCGGCACATAAAATCCAACAAGGCCTAATCCAACCCCGCCGGGCAACATGGACCTCTTGCCGGGCCTCTTGCGGACCCCCTCGTATGATTTTTCTAGAATCTTGCGCCGGAACCCTATGCAGCGCCAGAATCCGTGGGCTAACACCCACAGAAATGAGCCGAAATCGCCTGTTTCCACTTCCTCGGCCCATAAAATCCAACATGGCCTCATGCAACTCCGCCGGGCAACATGGACCTCTTGCCGGGCCTCTTGCGGACCCCCTCGTATGATTTTTCGAGAATCTTGCGCCGGAACCCCATGCAGCGCCAGAATCCGTGGGCTAACACCCACAGAAATGAGCCGAAATCGCCTGTTTCCACTTCCTCGGCCCATTAAATCCAACCAGGCCTCATCCAACCCCGCCGGGCAACGTGGACCTCTGGGCGGGCCTCTTACGGACCCCCTCGTATGATTTTTCAAGAATTTTGCGCCGGAACCCCATGCAGCGCCAGAATCCGTGGGCTAACACCCACAGAAATGAGCCGAAATCGCCTGTTTCCACTTCCTCGGCCCATTAAATCCAACCAGGCCTCATCCAACCCCACCGGGCAACATGGACCTCTTGCCGGGCCTCTTGCGGACCCCCTCGTATGATTTTTCGAGAATCTTGCGCCGGAACCCCATGCAGCGCCAGAATCCGTGGGCTAACACCCACAGAAATGAGCCGAAATCGCCTGTTTCCACTTCCTCGGCCCATAAAATCCAACCAGGCCTCATCCGACCCCGCCGGGCAACATGGACCTCTTGCCGGGCCTCTTGCGGACCCCCTCGAATGATTTTTCGAGAATCTTGCGCCGGAACCCCATGCAGCGCTAGAATCCGTGGGCTAACACCCACAGAAATGAGCCGACGTCGCCTGTTTCCACTTCCTCGGCCCATAAAATTCAACCAGGCCTCATCCAACCCCGCCGGGCAAAATGGACCTCTTGCCGGGCCTCTTGTGGACCCCCTCGTATGATTTTTCGAGAATCTTGCGCCGGAACCCCATGCAGCGCCAGAATCCGTGGGCTAACACCCACAGAAATAAGCCGAAATCGCCTGTTTCCACTTCCTCGGCCCATAAGATCCAACCAGGCCTCATCCAACCCCGCCGGGCAACATGGACCTCTTGCCGGGCCTCTTGCGGACCCCCTCGTATGATTTTTCGAGAATCTTGCGCCGGAACCCCATGCAGCGCCAGAATCTGTGGGCTAACACCCACAGAAATGAGCCGAAATCGCCTGTTTCCACTTCCTCGGCCCATTAAATCCAATCAGGCCTCATCCAACCCCGCCGGACAACATGGACCTCTTGCCGGGCCTCTTGCGGACCCCCTCGTATGATTTTTCGAGAATCTTGCACCGGAACCCCATGCAGCGCCAGAATCCGTGGGCTAACACCCACAGAAATGAGCTGAAATCGCCTGTTTCCACTTCCTCGGCCCATAAAATCCAACCAGGCCTCATCCAACCTCGCCGGGAAACATGGACCTCTTGCCGGGCCTCTTGCGGACCCCCTCGTATGATTTTTCAAGAATCTTGCGCCGGAACCCTATGCAGCGCCAGAATCCGTGGGCTAACACCCACTGAAATGAGCCGAAATCGCCTGTTTCCACCTCCTCGGCCCATAAAATCCAACCAGGCCTCATCCAACCCCGCTGGGCAACATGGACCTCTTGCCGAGCCTCTTGCGGACCCCCTCGTATGATTTTTCGAGAATCTTGCGCCGGAACCCCATGCAGCGCCAGAATCCGTGGGCTAACACCCACAGAAATGAGCCGAAATCGCCTGTTTCCACTTCCTCGGCCCATAAAATCCAACCAGGCCTCATCCAACCCCGCTGGGCTACATGGACCTCTTGCCGGGCCTCTTACGGACCCCATCGTATGATTTTTCGAGAATCTTGCGCCGGAACCCCATGCAGCGCCAGAATCCGTGGGCTAACACCCACAGAAATGAGCCGAAATCGCCTGTTTCCACTTCCTCGGCCCATTAAATCCAACCAGGCCTCATCCAACCCCGCCGGGCAACATGGACCTCTTTTCGGGCCTCTTGCGGACCCCCTCGTATGATTTTTCGATAATCTTGCGCCGGAACCCCATGCAGCGCCAGAATCCGTGGGCTAACACCCACAGAAATGAGCCGAAATCGCCTGTTTCCACTTCCTCGGGCCATAAAATCCAACCAGGCCTCATCCGACCCCGCCGGGAAACATGGACCTCTTGCCGTGCCTCTTTCGGACCCCATCGTATGATTTTTCGAAAATCATGCGCCGGAACCCCATGCAGCGCCAGAATCCGTAGGCTAACACCCACAGAAATGAGCCGAAATCGCCTGTTTCCACCTCCTCGGCCCATAAAATCCAACCAGGCCTCATCCAACCCCGTCGGGGAACATGGACCTCTTTTCGGGCCTCTTGCGGACCCCCTCGTATGATTTTTCGAGAATCTTGCGCCGGAACCCCATGCAGCGCAAGAATCCGTGCGCTAACACCCACAGAAATGAGCCGAAATCGCTTGTTTCCACTTCCTCGGCCCATAAAATCCAACCAGGCCTCATCCAACCCCGCCGGGCAAAATGGACCTCTTGCCGGGCCTCTTGCGGACCCCCTCGTATGATTTTTCGAGAATCTTGCGCCGGAATCCCATGCAGCGCCAGAATCCGTGGGCTAACACCCACAGAAATGAGCCGAAATCACCTGTTTCCACTTCCTTGCCCCATAAAATCCAACCAGGCCTCATCCAACCCTGCCGGGCAACATGGACCTCTTGCCGGGCCTCTTGCGGACCCCCTCGTATGATTTTTCGAGAATCTTGCGCCGGAACCCCATGCAGCGCCAGAATCCGTGGGCTAACACCCACAGAAATGAGCCGAAATCGCCTGTTTCCACTTCCTCGACCCATATAATCGAACCAGGCCTCATCTAACCCCGCCGGGCAACATGGACCTCTTGCCGGTCCTCTTGCGGACCCCCTCGTATGATTTTTCGAGAATCTTGCACCGGAACCCCATGCAGCGCCAGAATCCGTGGGCTAACACCCACAGAAATGAGCCGAAATCGCCTGTTTCCACTTCCTCGGCCCATAAAATCCAACCAGGCCTCATCCAACCCTGCCGGGCAACATTGACCTCTTGCCGGACCTCTTGCGGACCCCCTCGAATGAGTTTTCGAGAATCTTGCGCCGGAACCCCATGCAGTGCCAGAATCCGTGGGCTAACACCCACAGAAATGAGCCGAAATCGCCTGTTTCCACTTCCTCGGCACATAAAATCCAACAAGGCCTAATCCAACCCCGCCGGGCAACATGGACCTCTTGCCGGGCCTCTTGCGGACCCCCTCGTATGATTTTTCTAGAATCTTGCGCCGGAACCCTATGCAGCGCCAGAATCCGTGGGCTAACACCCACAGAAATGAGCCGAAATCGCCTGTTTCCACTTCCTCGGCCCATAAAATCCAACCAGGCCTCATGCAACTCCGCCGGGCAACATGGACCTCTTGCCGGGCCTCTTGCGGACCCCCTCGTATGATTTTTCGAGAATCTTGCGCCGGAATCCCATGCAGCGCCAGAATCCGTGGGCTAACACCCACAGAAATGAGCCGAAATCGCCTGTTTCCACTTCCTCGGCCCATAAAATCCAACCAGGCCTCATCCAACCTCGCCGGGAAACATGGACCTCTTTCGGGGCCTCTTGCGGACTCCCTCGTCTGATTTTTCGAGAATCTTTCGCCGGAACCCCATGCAGCGCCAAAATCCGTGGGCTAACACCCACAGAAATGAGCCGAAATTGCCTGTTTCCACTTCCTCGGCCCATAAAATCCAACCAGGCCTCATGCAACTCCGCCGGGCAACATGGACCTCTTGCCGGGACTCTTGCGGACCCCCTCGTATGATTTTTCGAGAATCTTGCGCCGGAACCCCATGCAGCGCCAGAATCCGTGGGCTAACACCCACAGAAATGAGCCGAAATCGCCTGTTTCCACTTCCTCGGCCCATTAAATCCAACCAGGCCTCATCCAACCCCGCCGGGCAACGTGGACCTCTGGGCGGGCCTCTTACGGACCCCCTCGTATGATTTTTCAAGAATTTTGCGCCGGAACCCCATGCAGCGCCAGAATCCGTGGGCTAACACCCACAGAAATGAGCCGAAATCGCCTGTTTCCACTTCCTCGGCCCATTAAATCCAACCAGGCCTCATCCAACCCCACCGGGCAACATGGACCTCTTGCCGGGCCTCTTGCGGACCCCCTCGTATGATTTTTCGAGAATCTTGCGCCGGAACCCCATGCAGCGCCAGAATCCGTGGGCTAACACCCACAGAAATGAGCCGAAATCGCCTGTTTCCACTTCCTCGGCCCATAAAATCCAACCAGGCCTCATCCGACCCCGCCGGGCAACATGGACCTCTTGCCGGGCCTCTTGCGGACCCCCTCGTATGATTTTTCGAGAATCTTGCGCCGGAACCCCATGCAGCGCTAGAATCCGTGGGCTAACACCCACAGAAATGAGCCGACGTCGCCTGTTTCCACTTCCTCGGCCCATAAAATTCAACCAGGCCTCATCCAACCCCGCCGGGCAAAATGGACCTCTTGCCGGGCCTCTTGTGGACCCCCTCGTATGATTTTTCGAGAATCTTGCGCCGGAACCCCATGCAGCGCCAGAATCCGTGGGCTAACACCCACAGAAATAAGCCGAAATCGCCTGTTTCCACTTCCTCGGCCCATAAGATCCAACCAGGCCTCATCCAACCCCGCCTGGCAACATGGACCTCTTGCCGGGCCTCTTGCGGACCCCCTCGTATGATTTTTCAAGAATCTTGCGCCGGAACCCCATGCAGCGCCAGAATCTGTGGGCTAACACCCACAGAAATGAGCTGAAATCGCCTGTTTCCACTTCCTCGGCCCATTAAATCCAACCAGGCCTCATCCAACCCCGCCGGACAACATGGACCTCTTGCCGGGCCTCTTGCGGACCCCCTCGTATGATTTTTCGAGAATCTTGCACCGGAACCCCATGCAGCGCCAGAATCCGTGGGCTAACACCCACAGAAATGAGCTGAAATCGCCTGTTTCCACTTCCTCGGCCCATAAAATCCAACCAGGCCTCATCCAACCTCGCCGGGAAACATGGACCTCTTGCCGGGCCTCTTGCGGACCCCCTCGTATGATTTTTCAAGAATCTTGCGCCGGAACCCTATGCAGCGCCAGAATCCGTGGGCTAACACCCACTGAAATGAGCCGAAATCGCCTGTTTCCACCTCCTCGGCCCATAAAATCCAACCAGGCCTCATCCAACCCCGCCGGGCAACATGGACCTCTTGCCGAGCCTCTTGCGGACCCCCTCGTATGATTTTTCGAGAATCTTGCGCCGGAAACCCATGCAGCGCCAGAATCCGTGGGCTAACACCCACAGAAATGAGCCGAAATCGCCTGTTTCCACTTCCTCGGCCCATAAAATCCAACCAGGCCTCATCCAACCCCGCTGGGCTACATGGACCTCTTGCCGGGCCTCTTACGGACCCCATCGTATGATTTTTCGAGAATCTTGCGCCGGAACCCCATGCAGCGCCAGAATCCGTGGGCTAACACCCACAGAAATGAGCCGAAATCGCCTGTTTCCACTTCCTCGGCCTATTAAATCCAACCAGGCCTCATCCAACCCCGCCGGGCAACATGGACCTCTTTTCGGGCCTCTTGCGGACCCCCTCGTATGATTTTTCGATAATCTTGCGCCGGAACCCCATGCAGCGCCAGAATCCGTGGGCTAACACCCACAGAAATGAGCCGAAATCGCCTGTTTCCACTTCCTCGGGCCATAAAATCCAACCAGGCCTCATCCGACCCCGCCGGGAAACATGGACCTCTTGCCGTGCCTCTTTCGGACCCCATCGTATGATTTTTCGATAATCATGCGCCGGAACCCCATGCAGCGCCAGAATCCGTAGGCTAACACCCACAGAAATGAGCCGAAATCGCCTGTTTCCACCTCCTCGGCCCATAAAATCCAACCAGGCCTCATCCAACCCCGTCGGGGAACATGGACCTCTTTTCGGGCCTCTTGCGGACCCCCTCATATGATTTTTCGAGAATCTTGCGCCGGAACCCCATGCAGCGCAAGAATCCGTGCGCTAACACCCACAGAAATGAGCCGAAATCGCTTGTTTCCACTTCCTCGGCCCATAAAATCCAACCAGGCCTCATCCAACCCCGCCGGGCAAAATGGACCTCTTGCCGGGCCTCTTGCGGACCCCCTCGTATGATTTTTCGAGAATCTTGCGCCGGAATCCCATGCAGCGACAGAATCCGTGGGCTAACACCCACAGAAATGAGCCGAAATCACCTGTTTCCACTTCCTTGCCCCATAAAATCCAACCAGGCCTCATCCAACCCTGCCGGGCAACATGGACCTCTTGCCGGGCCTCTTGCGGACCCCCTCGTATAATTATTCGAGAATCTTGCGCCGGAACCCCATGCAGCGCCAGAATCCGTGGGCTAACACCCACAGAAATGAACCGAAATCGCCTGTTTCCACTTCCTCGACCCATATAATCGAACCAGGCCTCATCTAACCCCGCCGGGCAACATGGACCTCTTGCCGGTCCTCTTGCGGACCCCCTCGTATGATTTTTGGAGAATCTTGCACCGGAACCCCATGCAGCGCCAGAATCCGTGGGCTAACACCCACAGAAATGAGCCGAAATCGCCTGTTTCCACTTCCTCGGCCCATAAAATCCAACCAGGCCTCATCCAACCCTGCCGGGCAACATTGACCTCTTGCCGGACCTCTTGCGGACCCCCTCGAATGAGTTTTCGAGAATCTTGCGCCGGAACCCCATGCAGTGCCAGAATCCGTGGGCTAACACCCACAGAAATGAGCCGAAATCGCCTGTTTCCACTTCCTCGGCACATAAAATCCAACAAGGCCTAATCCAACCCCGCCGGGCAACATGGACCTCTTGCCGGGCCTCTTGCGGACCCCCTCGTATGATTTTTCGAGAATCGTGCGCCGAAACCCCATGCAGCGCCAGAATCCGTGGGCTAACACCCACAGAAATGAGCCGAAATCGCCTGTTACCACTTCCACGGCCCATAAAATCCAACCAGGCCACATCCAACCCCACCGGGCAACATGGACCTCTTGCCGGGCCTCTTTCGGACCCCCTCGTATGATATTTCGAGAATCTTGCACCGGAACCCCATGCAGCGCCAGAATCCGTGGGCTAACACCCACAGAAATGAGCCGAAATCGCCTGTTTTCACTTCCTCGGCCCATAAAATCCAACCAGGCCTCATCCAACCCCGCCGGGCAACATGGACCTCTTGCCGGGCGTCTTGCGGACCCCCTCGTATGATTTTTCGAGAATCGTGCGCCGGAACCCCATGCAGCGCCAGAATCCGTGGGCTAACACCCACAGAAAGGAGCCGAAATCGCCTGTTTCCACTTCCTCGGCCCATAAAATCCAACCAGACCTCATCCAACCCCGCCGGGGAACATGGAACTCTGGGCGGGCCTCTTTCGGACCCCCTCGTATGATTGTTCGAGAATCTTACGCCGGAACCCCATGCAACGCCAGAATCCGTGGGCTAACACCCACAGAAATGAGCCGAAATCGCCTGTTTCCACTTCCTCGGCCCATAAAATCCAACCAGGCCTCATCCAACCCCGCCGGGAAACATGGACCTCTTGCTGGGCCTATTGCGGACCCCCTCGTATGATTTTTCGAGAATCTTACGCCGAAACTCCATGCAGCGCCAGAATCCGTGGGCTAACACCCACAGAAAGGAGCCGAAATCGCCTGTTTCCACTTCCTCGGCCCATAAAATCCAACCAGACCTCATCCAACCCCGCCGGGGAACATGGACCTCTGGGCGGGCCTCTTGCGGACCCCCTCGTATGATTGTTCGAGAATCTTGCGCCGGAACCCCATGCAGCGCCAGAATCCGTGGGCTAACACCCACAGAAATGAGCCGAAATCGCCTGTTTCCACTTCCTCGGCCCATAAAATCCAACCAGGCCTCATCCAACCCTGCCGGGAAACATGGACCTCTTGCTGGGCCTCTTGCGGACCCCCTCGTATGATTTTTCGAGAATCTTGCGCCGGAACTCCATGCAGCGCCAGAATCCGTGGGCTAACACCCACAGAAATGAGCCGAAATCGCCTGTTTCCACTTCCTCGGCCCATAAAATCCAACCAGCCCTCATCCAACCCCGCCGGGGAACATGGACCTCTTGCCGGGCCTCTTGCGGACCCCCTCGTATGATTTTTTGAGAATCTTGCGCCGGAACCCCATGCAGCGCCAGAATCCGTGGGCTAACACCCACAGAAATGAGCCGAAATCGCTTGTTTCCACTTCCTCGGCCCATAAAATCCAACCAGGCCTCATCCAACCCCGCCGGGCAAAATGGACCTCTTGCCGGGCCTCTTGCGGACCCCCTCGTATGATTTTTCGAGAATCTTGCGCCGGAATCCCATGCAGCGCCAGAATCCGTGGGCTAACACCCACAGAAATGAGCCGAAATCGCCTGTTTCCACTTCCTCGGCCCATAAAATCCATCCAGGCCTCATCCGACCCTGTCGGGAAACATGGACCTCTTGTCGGGCCTCTTGCGGACCCCCTCGTATGATTTTTCGAGAATCTTGCGCCGGAACCCCATGCAGCGCCAGAATCCGTGGGCTATCACCCACAGAAATGAGCCGAAATCGCCTGTTTCCACTTCCTCGGCACATAAAATCCAACCAGGCCTAATCCGACCCCGCCGGGCAACATGGACCTCTTGCGGACCCCCTCGTATGATTTTTCAAGAATCTTGCGCCGGAACCCCATGCAGCGCTAGAATCCGTGGGCTAACACCCACAGAAATGAGCCGAAGTCGCCTGTTTCCACTTCCTCGGCCCATAAAATTCAACCAGGCCTCATCCAACCCCGCCGGGCAAAATGGACCTCTTGCCGGGCCTCTTGTGGACCCCCTCGTATGATTTTTCATGAATCTTGCGCCGGAACCCCATGCAGCGCCAGAATCCGTGGGCTAACACCCACAGAAATAAGCCGAAATCGCCTGTTTCCACTTCCTCGGCCCATAAAATCCAACCAGGCCTCATCCAACCCCGCCGGGCAACATGGACCTCTTGCCGGGCCTCTTGCGGACCCCCTCATATGATTTTTCGAGAATCTTGCGCCGGAACCCCATGCAGCGCCAGAATCTGTGGGCTAACACCCACAGAAATGAGCCGAAATCGCCTGTTTCCACTTCCTCGGCCCATTAAATCCAACCAGGCCTCATCCAACCCCGCCGGGCAACATGGACCTCTTGCCGGGCATCTTGCGGACCCCCTCGTATGATTTTTCGAGAATCTTGC